>OW796110.1:4967049-5090135 GCA_941860345.1 Chrysodeixis includens | reverse complement strand
AAGCTAAGCAGAGCTTGTGTAGTCAGACAGCTGATAAACATACTTATACAGGGTGTCCCAGAAGTCGACGTCAAGCCGGAAACGGGTGATAGGCCAAGTCATGACAGTTATCAGAAAAATATAAAAAAGTTAGGTATTTTTAAAAATTGTTGAGTTTTGAAAAAAAAAAAATAATCAAATACCCTCATCTCCTAATAGTATTTTCGCTCTTATCACTACAAATCTGCTATTTATTCATATCTTTTTTGTAGAATATATTTTTATAAAAACTCAATAATTGACGTCGACTTCTGGGACACCCTGTATATTGCTAAATACATACATATTATAGATAAATCACACCCAGACACAGAATAAATCGTGCTCATCACACAAACATTTGTCCTGGGTAGGAATTGAACCCACGACCTCCGGTATAGCAGTCAGGGTCACTAACCACTAGACCAACAGGCCTGTCAATATGTTTATTTACCCCGCATGTTTATCCGAAGGCAACTGTTATGTGAGAATCGCAAAAAATCACGCTACATACATTGCTTATGCGTCACCAGGCATTCTATACAATGCCTAGGTAATCCATACATTTCCTAGGTAAAGTGTAAAATAGTTTGAAAATTCAATATCATTTCACACATTGCCTGAACAACCCTGGCATTCTATATAATACCTAGGGAGTGTATAGAATGCCTGCATTATACACATTGCCTATAACATATATATTTTCTTTTTAAATTCTGCACTAAGGAATTTAATCTTTGTATCGCGGGGGGTTTCACAGACATTTGTCTATCGGGAGAATTCTTGTCGTACGCGGGGATCGAACCCGAGACACGTCGCGTACAGCGGTAATTGGCGTGGTGACCTATACCACTCGGCTATCCGTGCAGTCAGTATTGAGTATACTATAGTAATACTTACGTTAAAGTGAGCAGACACATAAAGCGGTGATGGCCTGAGATCTGCTGATGCCGCACCACACACTCCCAGCTCCCCACCCTAAGGGGAGAAAAGACAAGACTGTGGTAAGAGTGGTTAAAAAATTGTAGAAGTCGTGACTTAAGAGATGTATGAGTTTGTGGGGTAAGCATGTATTTAAACTGTCGCTATTTGTGCGTGTAACATCTTTACTGTCATCAGTCCACCCCTGACCACGGTCGGTGCAACTCGATCGAAACGTCTCGGGAGAAAATAAATATCGAATTATATCGTGAGGTCACGTTTGTCGTCTAAAATATGGGGTAAAAATGGTTTAAATAATGTAAAGGTCTAGACGTAAAAGATATACAAGTCTGTGGGGTAACAGTGGTTCTATTAATTCTAAACAAATATTTCTTTGTGCAATATCACAAACATGAATGAAATATAACAGTGAACATTAAAGAATTAATTAATCAAGCTCTTATCCCTGGTTTCTTAAACGCTGATCAACACAAAAATTTGTTAATCGTCAGTCGAATCTCATGTCAAGCTCTATGATTGGTTGTAATACAATCTTAAGATAGCAATGCAGCACCAAAACATGGCGATCGTGGAGGCACTGGTCAGACTACGAACATCTGTATCCCCATCCAATTCCGATCCTCCAATCCCCGTAATTCTAAGTAAATAAATGTAAATGTAAGTAGTTTGTAAGTTTATAATGATGAAATGATGATGGACACCGAAGTTATGTAAGTTAGGTATAAGTGATTGACGAGAGCTGCCTTCAGCGGAGTAAAAAATTTTCAATTTTTCCGATTTGTTTTCCAAGTAATGTTAAAACCAAACAAAGGCGCGGACCATGAGTCTGCGGAATCGTAGTAATAATAAAAAAATACAACTGTTAAGTTTTACGGTCAACCAATCACAATCGTGATCAGATATAAGAACCTTTTGATTTTGATTGGTGTGGTAACACCCTAAACACGTTTTGTGTTGATCAGCGTTTGAGAAACCAGCCATATCCACGACAAAATCCTAAAATTACTTGCATATTACACACCACAGCCCACATTTTAGCCCAGCGTTGGGCTAGTACCCCAGTCTATATGTACCTGTGTATGCCGGCAGTCCCCGGGCCCCACAGTGTGTCGCCTGGTGGCGTGGCTCTCCGCAGTGCTGGTCGCAGGCTGACCCACTGGTTCCTCTATAGTAGGGGCTATGGTTGAGCCGAACTGTAACAAGATAGATAGGTAAGTGTTGTGTGAATAAATAGCAAGACATTGATACGTCATCTAGTCTCAAGTAGCTTAGTACCTAAGTAGAGTCGAACTGTAAAAATAAAAAGATAAGTATTGTAGAAAAATAAATGAGGTTTTCGACATTAATACAACGCCATCTAGTCCCAAATTAAGTACCTAAGTATAGAAGAACTGTAGGAATATAAAGATAAATGTTGTAGAAAAATAAAGAAGATATTATGTGTTATGTGAATAAATGGATAAAATAAAGAAGCCGAACTGTATGAAAGAAGATGATAAGTGTTGTGTGAATAAATGGCAAGAATAAAGGAGGTTTTCGATATTGATACAACGCCATCTTGTCTCAAGTTAAGTACCTAAGTAGAGAAGAACTGTAGGAATATAAAGATAAAAGTTGTAGAAAAATAAATAAATAAAGAAGATATTATGTGTTGGGTGAATATTTGTCAAGATTAAAGGAGTTTTTCGATATTCATACAATGCCATCTAGTCTCAAGTTAGGTAACAAAGAGTCGAACTGTAACAAAATAGATAAATGTTGTAGAAAAATAAAGAAGGTTTTCGACATTGATACAACGCCATCTAGTCTCAAGTTAAGTAGGTTAATAGCTTGTGTTATGAGTACCAGACAACTGATAAACATACTTACAATTTTTTAAATATGTGTACTGTAATAATATAGATAAGTGTTGTGTATAAATAGAAAGAATAAAGGAGGTTTTCGATATTGATACAACGCCATCTTGTCTCAAGTTAAATAAGTAAGTAGCTTGTGTTATGAGTACTAGATAACTGATAAACATACTTATATATTTCTAAATACTTACATATTATAGGTAAATTACACCAAGACACAGAACAAAATTATCATGCTCAACAGACAAACAAATGTTCTGAGTGGGAATCAAACCCACGACCTCCGGTATGGCAATCAGGGTCACTAGCCACTAGACCAACAGGTCCGTCTTATATTTCAGAAATAATCATACAATTGGGGTAGTAGAAAACAAGTTTAACTTATACTGACACACATGGTCGAAGTAACTTTGACTGGCCTGTTGGTCTAGTGGTTAGTGGCCGTGACTGCTATACCAGAGGTCGTGGGTTCGATCCACACCCAGTAAAAATGTTTGTGTGATGAGTGATTTGTGCATTTGTTGAAAGATTTGTCTCATACTCATAATACAATCTTAACTTAGTTTGAGACTAAGCATTGTATGAAAGACACAAAAAAAATGCTGACATAATTCATATTCTCGCATCCTCTGCATCTTCTGTTCCGTTCTAGAAGTAGACTACATACCTTCTCGAGGTTGTCAGGCTGGTCAGTGAGGTAGTCCACAGGCTCGCACGGTAACGTCAGCAGACAGTCCTGACAGCTCGCATCCTCTGCATCTTCTGTTCCGTTCTAGAAGTAGACTACATACCTTCTCGAGGTTGTCAGGCTGGTCAGTGAGGTAGTCCACAGGCTCGCACGGTAACGTCAGCAGACAGTCCTGACAGCTCGCATCCTCTGCATCTTCTGTTCCGTTCTAGAAGTAGACTACATACCTTCTCGAGGTTGTCAGGCTGGTCAGTGAGGTAGTCCACAGGCTCGCACGGTAACGTCAGCAGACAGTCCTGACAGCTCGCATCCTCTGCATCTTCTGTTCCGTTCTAGAAGTAGACTACATACCTTCTCGAGGTTGTCAGGCTGGTCAGTGAGGTAGTCCACAGGCTCGCACGGTAACGTCAGCAGACAGTCCTGACAGCTCGCATCCTCTGCATCTTCTGTTCCGTTCTAGAAGTAGACTACATACCTTCTCGAGGTTGTCAGGCTGGTCAGTGAGGTAGTCCACAGGCTCGCACGGTAACGTCAGCAGACAGTCCTGACAGCTCGCATCCTCTGCATCTTCTGTTCCGTTCTAGAAGTAGACTACATACCTTCTCGAGGTTGTCAGGCTGGTCAGTGAGGTAGTCCACAGGCTCGCACGGTAACGTCAGCAGACAGTCCTGACAGCTCGCATCCTCTGCATCTTCTGTTCCGTTCTAGAAGTAGACTACATACCTTCTCGAGGTTGTCAGGCTGGTCAGTGAGGTAGTCCACAGGCTCGCACGGTAACGTCAGCAGACAGTCCTGACAGCTCGCATCCTCTGCATCTTCTGTTCCGTTCTAGAAGTAGACTACATACCTTCTCGAGGTTGTCAGGCTGGTCAGTGAGGTAGTCCACAGGCTCGCACGGTAACGTCAGCAGACAGTCCTGACAGCTCGCATCCTCTGCATCTTCTGTTCCGTTCTAGAAGTAGACTACATACCTTCTCGAGGTTGTCAGGCTGGTCAGTGAGGTAGTCCACAGGCTCGCACGGTAACGTCAGCAGACAGTCCTGACAGCTCGCATCCTCTGCATCTTCTGTTCCGTTCTAGAAGTAGACTACATACCTTCTCGAGGTTGTCAGGCTGGTCAGTGAGGTAGTCCACAGGCTCGCACGGTAACGTCAGCAGACAGTCCTGACAGCTCGCATCCTCTGCATCTTCTGTTCCGTTCTAGAAGTAGACTACATACCTTCTCGAGGTTGTCAGGCTGGTCAGTGAGGTAGTCCACAGGCTCGCACGGTAACGTCAGCAGACAGTCCTGACAGCTCGCATCCTCTGCATCCATCTGCTCTTCTTCTACGTTCTAGAGGGACCAAGAAGAAAAAAGAAGATGACTATTAATCATCAGTTCCTAGAAATCCGACCAGTAATAAAGGGGTTATTATTTTTGGATAGGAGTTTAAAATTGGGTCAAGTCGAAAAGAGGGTTTTTTCTTACCCCCAAATACAATGAAAACATGATTTCTTTTTATTTGCGGTAACCGTAAAAAAAGTTAATCGAAGTTATGACTTTATAGTTTTGAAGGTAAGAAAGAAACTTTAAAGCAGACAGTGCAATTGTTTTATTATCTATCTGATATAAAATTAAGCATTTTTCTTTGGTTAAAAAGAGATGAGTTTTTTGACATACCTTACAGCTAGTGAGATCCAGTGGTTGGCCGGTCGTAGAGTCTAGCGAATCTAGGAATACGAAAAGAAAACACTTTAGATATATAAATCTAGACCAGGATAGATTTTCGTACAAAAAAATATGTGAATAAATTTAAAAATCAAACAGGATTTGAACCTGCAACTTCTAATTTAAAGCACCAGTTTTGTCGCATTCGTCGTAGAAGAACGTTCAAAAACAGTAATGGATAGATTTTAACTCTAGGTTAACGACCTTAGTAGATTTGTTAGTAAAGCGATTGGAGTATTGGGACAGGTTTTATACTGTTTCATCTGAGGTTCAAATTTGTCTAAAACATTATTTATATCATGATAAAAATATTAAATGGTAATTTAAATGGCGCAAGATATATAACCGTGGAAAAACTTTGATCATTGCCCAGCAGTGGGTGGCTGGGCAATGATCGTGCTCATCACACAAACATAGTTCCTGGGTGGGGATCGAACTCACGACCTCCGGTACAGCAGTCAGGGCCACTAACCAATAGACCATCCAACTATCCATACGTGCTCACACAAACATTTGTCCTGGGCGAAAGTCGAACCCACGACCATAGCAATCAGGGCCAACATCCAACCATCCATACTCACAAACTTCCGCGTTTATAATATTAGTAGGAGAATATATGTACCTCTATGTTGCAAACTGTTTCTTGCGCTGCTTCGCTGTTGCAATTTATCCATTAACAGATGGTAGATCGCTGAGATGTGGTCGAAACGGTCTTCTTGGATTGCCTGCGCAAATATGTATAATATATAAAACAATACAGATAAAGTGGTATGCCAGGATCGCAGCAAATGGAAAGATGTGATCTCTGCCTACCCCCAAGGGAAAGGGTGACGTTTATGTATGTATGTATGTATGTATACTACTATACAGATAAAGAATGAAAAAGGAGTAAATGATACTGTGACGTCTGATAGGGGAGAATGGAAGAAGAAAACGTGTTGCGCCGACCCCAAGTGAAATGGGATAAGGGCAGGAAGATGATGATATTATATTATGGTAAATTTGAGTAAATTGAAAAATGATTGTTTACTACAAAATAAATAAATTTATTTATATTTGACTTAAGCTCACTTGTGTACAGACACGAGTCCTAATCAAATGGTTTATAAAATCGTGAAATTTTCTTTTTATGTTAAGACAATATAAGGAATATTCCATAACAGTTTCAGAAATTTCGTATAAGAAATCTATTGCAACTGTTTGGTCGTGTATACATGTTTTTGCTCGTGACTGTACATCAAACTTAATTTTTAATGAACTTGTAAAATCTTTGTAAGGATCGCAGCAAATGGAAAGATGTGATCTCTGCCTACCCCCAAAAGAAAGAGGCGTGACGTTTATGTATGTATATATGTAAAATGTTTGTGTATCATCATCTTCCTGCCCTTATCCCATTTCACTTGGGGTCGGCGCAACACGTCTTCTAGACATGTTGCTTAAAGTTTTGGCTATGGTTTTATAGTCGGCCGCCTGCCTGACACAAACCCCTCTTTGGGAATGCGATTGTTGGTTGTTTACCCGCCACCATTCGGGTGACCTAAGGTGCTTGGTACAGTGCACTGGGTCTTAAGGTCCATTAGTCGCCTTTTACGACACCCAGTGGAGGATATGGGGTGGTGCTATTCTTTATTTATTTTTTTATTTTAATAAGTACAGTACAGTGACAGACTAGAGATTAAGACAATCAAACACAGTTAAGTCAACATACAGTACATAAATCTGAAGTCCAATTATTCCTGTACATAACATTTACTAATTAATATGCTTCGTTAGAGACAGTAAAGTTGAAGTAATATGGAGAAGCTGCTACATGACACTATTCAAACAATTACAATTTATACAAGCAATTTCTAAATTCGTTAAAACTGTTCAAGAACAAGTCTACTTTAGGGCATATTGTATTATATTCATTACACATTCTGGATAACGGGTTATTCTCGGAAACACTATTATATCCGGACACCACACGGAAAAAATGTTTGTGTACAATAAAAAATAACTAAATTATTATCACTCCTTCCTCTCTCCCTTTAATATACTACGACATACACACCTGCTCTATATGTTGATGCGTGAGGCCCGGTAAGGTCAGCATGTGCGCGACCACGGTCCGCCGCCCGGCGTCGCCCGCGCTCTCCAAGGCTTCCCCGCCGCTGTGACACGCACCACGCGCCGCCCCAAGCACCCGCTATGTACAGACAGACAGGGCTTGTATAATATACCGACAATAGTTGGTCACTGTGACCCCCAGTGCCCATCACTAGGGTCATAGTGACCTTAAGTCCCATAGTGCCTTTATCTTTAGACCACTATTCAAAGTTAAGTATTCAGGCACATTGGCCAATATCACTCATTTTTATCCGGAATCTAGTGGATAATACCGCAGTCTTAGTGTTACGGTAGATCAATGTTACTCTATTTTAATCACGGTTATCCCAGTTTTATCAGTTTTACCCCAGTTTGAAGGTGTTATTCCCAGTCTTATCAGTATTTCCCCAAAACTGATCAGTCTTAAGACAAGATTGACCAGTGCTACTCCAAATCTAATCTACGTTACCCCAATTATACCTGTATTGTCCCTTTTCTGAGACAACCTTACCTTCAGCTAGATACCACGTAGAGCTGAATGTTATATTAACCACTTCTCAGGCAATACAATCAGCATGTACTGGATGAGATGCTGGCAGTGTAGGGTCAAAATCAAAAGGTTTAAATTTCGAGTAGGCTTTTTCAACCACTTTCAAAACGTTACTGACACTACGATTTTAAACTTTCGCGACTTTTACACATATTTTAGACGACACACGGAACTTATTCGCGATGTAAAACAATATTTCTTTTGTTCCGACGTTTCGATCGAGTTGCACCGACGGTGGTTACGGGTGGACTGATGATCCACACGTCAGGAGAATAAAAATAACGTTTTATATTGCGAACAAGTCCCGTGTGTCGTCTAAAATATGTTACTGACTCTAGTTGCTCGGTTCCAAAATGTCATTCTTATGGAGAGGAACCGGCTAGTAACTCCATAAGTAACTTATGTCCTAGCACTCACCGTAGGCCCCGGGCCCCGGGCCGGGCTGGTGCGCGGCCAGCCAGCGATGTCGCGCCACACTCCGTAGTGACAGACGTTTTTCTGGTTCCACTATCAGCATGTGGCGGATCAGGTGCTCGCAGTCTGCGGGTATCATACATCATACATACATACATACATAAAGCTATTTGAAGCTGTGATAGCCTAGTGGTAAGACCGTAGGACTGCTAAGTCAAAGGTCTCGACTTTTAGAAATAAATGTCACAGCTTCCGTGTTTCGGAAGGTACGTAAATATGTGGGTCCTGCGCCTGATTGATTGGTCGAGTCGGATTGCCGTCCCATCGCGTATGAGAGTAAAGGAACAAAGAGTGCACATGTGTTAGCACACGCTTGTGCACTATAATATGTCCCGCGTAGCTGGCTGGTGTCATAGCAACACTAGCCGCCGTGGTCGAAATCGGTCCAACCATATTATCCGGACATATTATTTGTGGATGTAATGTCTTTTGAGCGATTTCGACCACGGCGGCTAGTGTTACTATGACACCAGCCAGCTACGCGGGACATATTATAGTGCACAAGCGTGTGCTAACACAGGTGCACTCTCTGTTCCTTTACTCTCATAGCGCGATGGGCACGACCATAGCGAAATCAGGTATACATAATTACATACATACATCATAAAGTACGAGGAATATACTTGAAAGAACAGATGGTTTGTGAATCAATCAGACAGTAAAAGGCTGTCTGACCGCGCGATTGATTGGTCAACTGATCGGTCAATTGATAAGTTAACTTGTCATTCAATTTTATGTTCAAAACACATTTTTTTATTCAAATGATCGAGCAATCGATAAGTTATCCGATTTATAAATTGTTTGGAATACTCGTCTCTCAATTTATCAGTGGTTATTCGATTGATCAGTAAACGTATAATTGTCGACAATTGTCATCTATTCATTTAACTTTTTAGTTAATCAATCAATCAACTGACCAGTCAATCAGCCACGTTAAAAGTACGCAAACAATAGAACAAAACCTAAATATTGATTCATTAGGTTAACTTAAAATCATATCAATAATAATTACATTCGCTTTGTAATTCAATCAAAAATTTTAAATATTAAATTTCGCTTAGCATGATATACCTATAAGCTTACGATCTTAATGAGACACAAAGTTCTTTAAACCGAAGCTGTCATCACTGATGATAATGATGATGATGATGATAAAGTAGTCCTTACCTTGTGACATAAAGTATGGTATCCTAAACTTGCCGCTGAGCACGACGTTCCTGAGCTCGTGCAGCGTGCTGCCGTCAAACGGTAGCGCGCCGCACACTAGCACGTATAGGACTACGCCTAGAGACTGGAACAATTTAACAAGTAACATTGTAATACATGTAATAAGGATGTTAGGAAGAGAAAGAAAGGAAAATATGAAGATATCACGAATCGAAAGTGGGAGCTAGTAACGACACTTGTCAGTAAAAATTGTACTGAGACGTGACGTCACACTAGATTTCAATGTTTTCTTTTGTAAGTACAGACAGGAAATAAAAAAGTACGATAATGCTTCAATCCGCAGTAAGCTAGCGTGGTGATCAATGCTCAAACCTTTCCTATATGGGAAGAGGCCTGTGCCCAGCAGTAGGGTGTTTATAGGCTGGTTTAATATGGATAGAGACTAGTGTGTATATTAATAGAGACTTAAGTCTAAATAAACTTGGTAATTATCGGGATATAGGTGGATTAGTCATAACTATAAAGTATTTCTAGTACAGCAAAAATATTTAGTATACCCATAACTTCAAACCTATTAATCTATATCAAAACATATACCGCACTCACCCATATATCAGCCTTAGGCCCGTCATACTGCCTGCCCTCGAACAGCTCGGGCGCGGCGTAGGGCGGCGACCCGCACCACGTGGCCAGCGGCGAGCCCGCCGTGTACTCGTTACTGAACCCGAAGTCCGCCAACTAAAGGGGGGATAGGGGGGTAGCATTAGTAAATAGGCTATTTGACTAAAAAAATGTTAATAGTCAGTCAGGTAATACAATAATATAATATTCCACGACTTCTTACACAACGCCATCTAGTCTCAAGTTAAGCTTGTGTTATGAGTACTAGACGACCAATAAACATACTTATATATTTCTAAATACATACATACTATAAATAAATTACACCCAGACACAAAACAAATGATCGTGCTCTTGACACAAACATTAATTTGTCCTGGGTGGGAATCGAACTCACGACCTCTAGTATAGCAGGCAGGGTCACCAACCACTAGACCAAAAGGCCAGTCAAATCTATTACAAAGAATAGAAAAACTTGCAATTAATAGCAACCGTTTATCTTAAACCGTTTAATGTTCTATGTGAACTGAAGCATTAAGCAAAAGGAAAGTTGATGTCAGTGTGATATGCTAGAATTCCTTTGTTTTTTGGTACGCGTAATAAAGATAAATGATTGTTGAATCAATGGATAAATACTTAGATACAAAAATATCTTGGGACAATATCCACACAGCCATCTGATTCCCAACTAATCAGAGCTTGTGTTATGGTAATCAGACAGCTGATAAACATACTTATATATTTCTATTATACATATATATTATAGATAAATTACACTCAGACACGGAATAAATGATCGTGCTATTCACATAAACATTTGTCCTGGGTGTGATTCGAACCCACGACCTCCGGCTTAACAGTCAGGGTCACTAACCACTAGACCAACAGGCCCGTTATATAAGGTATTATCGTTCGTAAAACACGTAAATAATTTGTTGCGAAAGATGAACTCTGAAAACACCACATCTGAAAATTAAAATTAGTCTCCTATTAAAATAACACCTCACCTTAATATTCATATTCTTATCCAGCAACAGGTTCTCGGCTTTGAGGTCCCTGTGCACCACCCCGTTGGCGTGGCAGTACCCCACGGCCGCCACCATCTGCGCGAACGCGCGCGCCGCCTCCGACTCCGACATGCGCCCGCGGGATACTAGGTGGTCTGCGAGTTATGAAGAATGGGTTTAATGTTGATGATGATGATGGTAAGCTAGTAGTGTAAGGGTAGTTTTCGTGTGGTGTCCGGATATAAAGAATAGCGCCACCCCATATCCTCCACTGGGTGTCGTAAATGGCGACTAATGGACCTTAAGACCCAGTGCACTGTACCAAGCACCTTGGGTCACCCGAATGGTGGCGGGTAAACAACCAACAATCGCATTCCCAAAGAGGGTTAGTGTCAGGCAGGCGGCCGACTATAAAACCATAGCCAAATCCATTAGCAACATGTTTAGAAAAAAACGTGTTGCGCCGACTCCAAGTCAAATGGGATAAGGGCAGGAAGATGATGATGATGGTAAGCTAGTTTTTGAGCTTAGTTTTGCCTTTTGAAGGATAGATTTAAGTTGTTAGTAAAAAATAAAAATATAAGCCAGCCTGTACGTCCCACTGCTAGGCACAGGCCTCTGAGCTAGTGTGATGATCAATGCTCTTCGACTGCTTTCCCTGTATGGGTATACAGGGAAAATTTGAGCATTGATCACCACGCTAGCTCACTGCGGGTGATTTCAGATTCTAATAACTGAATCCAGGTTTCCTTACGAAAATGTTTAAGGGGAAAAACAGATTCTTTTGCCGTTTCTTCTCCACAGCCAGAACACTTAGGAAGCGGAAAGGTGAACAGTCCAGGGTTTAGTTATGGACGTTCAAAAAGTATTTAATTATAGCCTAATTTAAATCAATCATTTTTGCTATTGAATAATTCCTTCAAAGATGACTTCTTGTGTATAAATGTATGATGAATTTTAATTCTATAAAAAATCTATTATTTTCTTTAAACTTACCAAATATTTCACCGTTCGGCGCATATTCTGTTACTAAATATATTGTGTGACTGCTTTCCATAACCTGAAAACATAAAGAAATAAGTCAGCAACATTGAATCTCAATCGGATTAGCTCAAAAAGTAGTTCTAATTTATTCTCGTTGAAGCTGTGATAGCCTAGTGGTAAGACCGAAGGACTGCCAAGTCAAAGGTCTCGTAAAACGTGAAATCGACTTTACGAATGTTGTGTGCGTTTTGATTCTTATATCGCGAGGGGTTTTACAGACATTTAATTCACATCACCAAGACACCCAGACTCAGAACAAGCATTTATGGATATCACAAATTCTTGTCTTCGGGATCGAACCCGTGACATGTCGCGTGCGGTGGTAATTGACGTGGTAACCTATACCATCTATCCGTGCAGTCAGAATTAATATCGATACAACAAATTGTGCAATATTTTTGATAGTGTAGGAGTCAATATTGAAGATTGCGCAATTCTTGAAAGAAAGCTGACCGAGACTTTTTATTGCACCTTTTTTACCGTCCCATATTATTGCTAGACTTTACTATATTGTAGTCGGAGAAAAAGAAACTAAAATTGTATATACATTTATGTATAAACCATACCTGATATAATCTGACTATGTGTGGATGCCGTAATTTCTTCATAATAGCTATTTCCCTGAAAGTCTTCTTCAGATTATCTTCATCCAGCCGCGATTTGTCTATTATCTTTATTGCTACCTGAAATTGAAAAACAATTTATAAAAATATGGGGTTATATCAGACAGTACTAGGAAAGTAGTTGATAAAACAGCAATAATTGTGCAATTATCGCTGTCGTCTTCTTTTTTGTACAATAGGTTGAAGAGAGACCAATGTCACCTCTTAATAATATTATTGCAGTGGTGTAAGACTCTAGACAGACCGACTGCATGTCAATTGCATTCTAACTGCAAATTGCAGTTCAAGGGTAGTTGACACGACTGCAATAGAACTGCATGCCGTCTGCAATTCAACTGCAATCGAACTGCACATTTGATTTGCAGTCAATTCAACTGCAATTTATAGTTGGATTACAGTTGAAATGCGGTCCGTCTGTCTGGAGCTGTCACGCTTCCACAATTGCAATAGCATGTCTTTAAGACATGGTAGATCCTCTAGTATTACATGTAAAACACTAGCTTTTGCTCGCAGATTCACCTGTGTTTCTGTTATAGCTGTAGGTAAATTGTACGTAACTTGTGTTAATCCAGGGTGTCAATTTCCTCTAAACCAAATCTTATCAATTTTGGAAGTGTTCAATCGTTAAGAGATACCAAACATTTAACCTTTATCTATCTTCCTGAAGCTGTGATAGCCTACTGGTAAGACTGCAGGATTGTCTAATCAAAGGTCGCGAATTCAATCTCAAGATAGACACCGAATTTTAGAATTTTGTGTGCGTTTTAGAAATAAATATCACAGCTTCCGTGTTTTGGAAGGAACGTAACAATGTGAGTCTCTCCGGTCGTATCAAATTGCCGTCCAATCGGACTATGAGAGTAAAGGAACAGAGAGTGCACCTATGTTAGCACTATAATATGTCCCGCGTAGCTGGCTGGTGTCATAGTAAATCTAGCTGCTGTGACCGAAATCGGTCAGGTCTATCTTCTTTTACAAAATCTCAAAATAATTCGTCATCGTCAAATAACAAAGATATTTGTGAGAGTAAGTCCAAATGTGACTCATAAATCCCGCGTTGTCTAAAAACCGGCTAAATGCGAGTCGGACTCGCTCACGAAGGGTTCCGTACTATCACTAAATAGTTTAAAACAAAGTCGCTTTCCGTTGATTGTCTGTTCTTAACTATGCTTATATTTTTTAAACTACGCAATGGATTTTGATGCGATTTTTTATTTGTTATTAAGAATAGAATTTCAGGAGGCAAGTTTTTATGCATAGTATCAGTATTGCACCTGTGCGAAGCTGGGACTGGCCGAAAGTTATCTAAAAAGAGCAACAATCTATCTTTTACGCTTTATGAAATACAGCCTGGTGACAGACAGACGGACAAAGGAGTTTTTCTAATTGAGTCATAGTTTACCCTTCCAAAAATCAAAATCAAAAGTCATTTATTAATGTACTTAATGAACATCAACTTTTATAGACAGCACCCCATCGCCCACCCTTCACCGCTTCCTGTGCTCTTGCTATGGGAGATCTGACTTTGAGTACGGAACTCTAAAAGGCGTGTAAAATCAACTCGTGCGCAGTTGCCTCCTGTCGTAGATTACATTATCGACGCGTGACATCAATCTTGTGTTATCAATAGATAATATAGATCCGATTCCTTTTGATAAGTTTTACCTTGTTTCAAGTTCATTCGATATTATAGTAATATAGTATTGTTTGACAGGCAATTTGAAGGTTAATGAACGAAAAATATTCAATTTCTTATCCCAAATAGGTTTGGGGGTAAGAATTAGAATGTTGGTTGTATTTTCTATTTATTAAAAATAAATTATCCCTTTTTTATGCGGATTCTATGAAAAAGGTTAAGTATTTTTTAAAGACTACTGGAAGGAGGAATAATATTGAATGAGAAGGGCTTGTTAAAGATTCCAAAGCCTAAAGAATTTTGCATCAATCTTTATTGTACAATGATATTGAGTGTCTAGAGGGCTGACGTGATCTGATTCTTTCCCCCAAAAGACCAGAGAATTTTCTACAATTTTGATTATAAATTTTTTTCTCCTTTTTTATCAATTATCAGGTTTTTTTTTTAAATAAATTATGTCATGATCACACTTGATATCAAAAACCAAATCGACGTAAAAGTGATACATATTTTGCAGAATCATACAATGTTGTTCCGGTTCCGAGAGCATGTTTTATGCTTATTACTTAGTAGCCACTTCAAGGCGTAAAAAATGAAAAAAAAATTGTCCAATTTCTCATTTTTACTTGACTAGATCAAATTAATTAGTATGTTCGATGAGGAATATTAGTAAGTCAAATAGATTTCTAAAATTATTGGATAGGTACATTTTTTTTATCAAATCAAACGAACGCATCAAAGATAGTGAATCGCATGGAAATGGGGGTAACATCACTCGTAAAAAGTGCACTAAGATGTAATGCCACACGAGATTTCATCAAAATCAAAAGGTTTTTATTTCGAGTAGGCCTTCTCAGGCACTTTCAAAACGTTACTGACTCTAGTTGCTGCTACTTACTGTATCCTCATTTTTTTACATACCATAATATTCTTACAAAAGTGGTCTCAAATTTCTCAAAAAAAGCAAACCTGTAAAACCCTGTACAGGTTGAGCCCCGACCTTGACCCGGCGGAGGTCAGGCCGTGACCTCACCAGATGTCTGCATTGATTACAATATGTTATTGAGGCACAACCTTCTGAGTAGGGTATACGAGTACGGGGTAATTATGTAATTATACCTTTTGGGGTATCTTTTTAGCAGTTTGAAAGATGTCAAAAATGGTGTCGGAAGTGGAAAAATAAACTTTCTACTCCTCCTATTAACTGACTTTGATGAATTTCGTTGCGGGTTTCAAAGACAGTCTGAAAATCAAAAGGTTTTCATTTCGAGTAGGCCTTCTCAGGCACTTTCAAACCGTTACTGACTCTGGTTGCGCGGTTCCAAAATGTCACTCTTATGGATTATTTAATCATTTCCTTGGGAAACACCGAATTTAAGTGCTAGGTAGTATTCGATGGTTATCTTTGTATATCCTGGTTTAAAGGACTTGCAATAATGGGCATGTAGTAGGCTTGTCCCAAATTGGAAGAATCGAAAAGTAGACTGATCAAAAAATATGTCAGACTAATAATTATAGGTACTTACTATCAATAAAAACAATCTATCAATTTTAAATTTACGATTTTTTCGCTTCACTTAATTCTGTTTTTCGGACGTCACTTTTGCAACCCTCAAATACAAACCCTTTTTACATTTTGTTATACGCATTTGCAAGAGAAAAAACAATATTCCATACTCAAACAACCTCTGTACCTCGCGCCGGCAGCACCTTGAGAATCAAGGAGGGTACAACGGCCATGAAGACGCTGGAATCTCAGGGCTAATACCAATAGTAATGTCAGACTTACGAAGTAGTGGAGGGTAGAAAACAGACATCAAATTTATTTGGTATTCCATGATTAATATGAGGAGATGGCGGGATGAGCTCGATTCATTTGCACTAAACTGGCCCCAGTTAGCCATAGACTGGGATAGGTGGAAGAAAGGAAGGGAGGTCTTTGCCCTGCATTGGGGCACTAACGGCTAGTAATAATAATGTTTAATATAATCTAAAGCGCAACCTGAATCAGTAACGTTACGAAAGTGCCTGAAAAGGCTTACTCGAAATAAAAACGTTTTGGCTTTGAACCCTACAAATATTATAATCGTGAAAGTTTGTAAGTATTGGGTTAAAACCCACGAAGTGCTTCTCCGTTCCCTATTGCCAGGGGCCAGGCGGGAACGCTTTCACAAACTACCGCGACCCCTGACAGGGGAGTTTCAGTTTCACTTGAAACAGCTGTTTCTTTTAGTGGGGAAGTAAGTTTGCTATTTCCCTTCGCTATTAAACAGACGCGCGAAAGCACCGCGCGCATCGATATCATCATTTCCCTGACCTTATCCAACTTATTATTTGGGGTCGGCGCAGCATGTCTTCTCCTTCCACACGTTCCTATCTGACGTCATCTCGCAAGTTACACTCTTAGGAGCCATATCATCTTTCACACAATCCTTCCATCGTTTCTTTGGATGGATATAGGGAAAGAGGACGACTTTTTTTCCTATATCCATCCACATTCATGTCCAGCACCTTCCTTACCACGTGATCCTCTTTCCTCTGCATGACATGTCTATACCATGACAGCGCGCGCATCGATATACGTAATATTATTACGATGAACGTAAGTTTTAATTCACAGGTAGACTACACATGATAAACAACCTACCTCATGGAAATATACTGGACATAAGGAATTAAAACCAAGTCATCATTTCATCACAGTCATTGACCATCTGACCTTCTACCGTAAAGAAATTCTAGGTTCTTTGTAACTGTTCACTTTTTAGAGCTTCGTACCTCGACAGGAAAAAAATGGAACCAAATTGTTTATAGGATACAACGGGAGACCTATGTCCAGCAGTGGGAGTAAGAGCTGATGATTATAGGATCACTTCATTGTCCACCCGTCTGTCAAGACTGATTTTCCAAAACGCGAAAAGGTACCAAGCAAGAATAAATACTTAAAACTACTGATCTTGGTAGTCTTCAGACTTCTAAGCCAACGTAATCAAAAGGTACATGGTACTCCCGTGAACTCTGAAATTGACATTAGCTACGAAGATTAAGAAAATACAAATAAGTGTGAAATTGTCACATTGGTACTTGCTAGCGTTGTGATCGAACCTGCTGCACCTGGTGCATATAAATCCATGCAGTGAACCGCTAGGCCACCACGTCTTTTAACTTAATCATATCAGTTTAAAACTCTCCTATTGCTGGGTCACTCTTCTAAAATAGAGTACGATAGTACTTTGACCTGGCAACTTGTCTTAAATTTAGAAAGGGATATTTCTACGCAAAGTATATTAAAAATACAATATTATTTATATACAACGATTTATCCGTAACCTTTCCCTGAGCTATGTTGGGACAGTTTCCAGTCTCACCGACAGCTGAACACCGTATGTCACAGAGCGACTGTCTATCTGACCTCCACAACCCATGTTACTGGCTAACACAGTGTCCCATAGCAAGACTGCTTGTGAGAATTGGGTATTGGTTGACAAAAAAAACGGATTATTTCGTCGGGAAAATATTTCAGTCCATTTTTTTCCTTTGACTTCACCTAAATGTGAGTTAAAATTCTGTGTGACGTCACGTCTCCGTGCACTTTTTACTGATATATTGATTGTTTTTAAATAGTATTGATTTGATAAAAGAAAAAATACGTAACTCATATTTTTGGAAATATATCTGACGGACTGAGAAATTTTATTCAAATACACAATTGTAATGTCTTAGATGTAATGTTCTGTCTGTTTCTGGGAGGCTGATTAATTGAATCTGCTGTCAAATCAACAGATCACGACTGTGATTAGTTGACGATAAAACTTACAACCAATCGCAGAGTTTAACATGAGATTCGACTAACGATCAACAAAGTTTTGTGTTGATCTGCGTTATGAGCAATGTATGACAACGGCTTTACGTGCTTTCCCAATCCCGGACTAATTTCAGTACCCACTCAAGTAGTATCAAGTATTGTCCGTGTGGTGTCCTGATATAATGAATAGCACCACCCCATATCCTCCACTGGGTGTCGTAAAAGGCGACTAATGGACCTTAAGACCCAGTGCACTGTACCAAGCACCTTGGGTCACCCGAATGGTGGCGGGTAAACAACCAACAATCGCATTCCCAAAGAGGGTTAGTGTCAGGCAGGCGGCCGACTATAAAACCATAGCCAAAACTTTAAGCAACATGTCTAAAAGACGTGTTGCGCCGACCCCAAGTAAAAATTGGGATAAGGGCAGGGGAATGATGACTCAAGTATTATCAGTACCAATACTCATTACCAATCAAGCCACCCATCCACGGACCAACCTCATCAAACGCAGCTTAACTTTTAAAAGAATAATTCTTGGGACTCTATTACAATTTGTGAATCTAGATAGAATATGATTAGACAATCACTTGCTTGAATGCAATGATTACTATATTAACTACAAGTGGCTATTTCCGGTTTTATCCGGATTTCATTCAGTGCAACTTGTCTAGATTTATTTAGATTGAAATAGTATTAAGAAGCAAATGAGCGAGAATTATAGGATGTACTTCAAGTTTACTATTTGCGATATGTCATGCATGCCAGTAGACAAGTCACATGTCTCCTCACGCTAACGCTGAACGCTGGAATGTACTGAACTGACAAGTCACAGTCACGTCACGCGTCCAACAGGAATGTCATTCCCGTACATTTGGAGAAGAAAGAATACTTTTTAAAAGTGTCGTTCTAAAATGTCTGTTTCGCTTAATTTTACGTAACAATAGCATAAACAGCATGAAAACTAAGGGCGAGATTTAATTGTCTATCTGTTAAGTGTCTTTCTTGCACATACGACGATTTGACGGGCATGTTGGTGTAGTGGTTAGTGACCCTGACTGCTATACCGGAGGGTTTTGGGTTCGATTCCCACCCAGGACTAATGTTTGTGTGATGAGCACGATCATTTTGTGTCTGGGTGCAATTTATCTATAATAAAATATGTATGTACATATTTAGAAATATGTCTATAAGTATGTTGATGAGTTGCCTAGTACCCATAACACAAGCTCTGCTTAATTTGATGACTAGATGGCGTTGTGTGAATGTTGAGAAATACTTTTTTCATTATTTACTTAGCTAAGTGTCGTTTAAGACGCTACCGCGAATATTTTCATTTTAGATAGCTCCGCCCACTACGCCCCGCGCGCCCCGCGCGTCGCGCGCGTCGCGCATGCTATCGTCTTCACTCAATGTGTCAAATTTGAACTTCGCGCGAATCGCACACATCGAGGTCAGCGCGGGGTCAAAAGAACCGAACAGGGAAGATAAGGAGCCGCAACTTACATTTAATTTTTAATCGGATTATTTTTTTTTGTATTTACAAAAAATACTTGTAATGAAAACTTAATATGATAAGTTGGACGTGCATGGTTGTATGTATCTATGTGTGTGGTGTGTTGTGTGTGTGTG
This sequence comes from Chrysodeixis includens, assembly GCA_941860345.1. Taxonomy (NCBI): domain Eukaryota; kingdom Metazoa; phylum Arthropoda; class Insecta; order Lepidoptera; family Noctuidae; genus Chrysodeixis; species Chrysodeixis includens. Next base: position 5,070,276 of record OW796110.1, on the reverse strand, counting down.
TTTGTGTATATCCTGAACGGCTGAGTCGATAGTTGTTTAGTTTTATTTTGTTTGAAATGGGAATTAATCGGAAGTGTTCCTAGCTTTATTTGGTGAATATCGGCCCAAGATGGCCGCCGCCACAAATGGCGAATAGCATATTTTTTTACAAAACCTTCAATATCGGTATCAAATAAAAGGACTTGATAAATTAAAAATCCAAGATAGCGCCCGCAAAAAATGCTGAATTGCGTTATTTCTTTTCATAGCTACCTCAATAATAATACATTTTTAAACATATTTATTAAAACTGAAATATAAATAATAATGTAATGTTAAAAATTCGTTGCTGGAACGGCATCTAAAGTACATATTGTTTTTTCTGGCAGAATCCGTTCATTTTGTAAACTTCTGCTAAAGTCAGTCACAAAACAAAGTCTCCATAGATTTTTTGTTGTTTTTGTTTTGTGTTTATGTTTACGTAGTAGCTACTTATTTAGTGATTTGTGCTAATATTTACAATAATATCTAATAACACTCATATTACTTACCTAGATAAAATATAGCCTATGTTACTCGTGGATAGGTAATGTAGTTTTGTAATGGTAAAATATTTTTAGAATCGGTCCAGTAGTTTTGAGTTTCTCCATTATACAAACAAACAAAAATACAAAATTTTCCTCTTTATAATATTAGTGTAGATATACCAAAAGTTCTCGCCAAATTTAATAGTGGCTGATCGCATCGCATCTAACTTCCGAGTACTTATACGCGTACAACCTTGTTGTAGGTACCTATGTGGCCCACCATCACCCGCTGTTACCTCCCTGCCTAAAATGGTGTTTATGCAGCGACTCGAGCAATATCCAAAGCCACCATAAAGTTTGGCGAGATCTACCTATAGTTACAACTCTCCTACGAATGGTGTTATTGTTTACAACTACAAAAATATGTTATAGATTATAGAACAACAATTTCACTAAAATTTACAAATTACATAACTACATACTAGTTGCATAGATAGGTAATGATGATTTTATTTTATTTACCTTGCCTTTTTCACCTCCTGCATTTTTGGCACATTCTTCGAGGTGTTGTTTTCTTTTTTCTTTAAGAAACTATATTTTTTTTAAGTTCTTGCCATTTTATATTATAAAACCTAAACCTAATTTAATAATATAAGTATTACCTATAACGTCTAAGCCAACTAATATTTACACTTACAAAATATTTAAAACCTAAGATCATCACGTCACAAATGAATATACCTACGACCGGAGCGACAACATGCATAGGTCCAACCCCGAAGAGCCCAATCGCCCGACTGGCTCGTCTTCGTACATTATTGTGTATCAATCGCTAGCGCACGGGCATAAGGTTCAGAATTGCGTAGCGTCTACCATGATCGCGGCCGCTCAAAAAATACAAAATCTTAAAACTTTGTTTAAAAATGATTGGTAATAGTTATGGAAAAACTGTTCTGACAGAACCTTAATATTGATGTTACGAATGTATTAGAGTAATTTTGAAACATAAAGATCGTGTAACTTGCTTGTAAAATCAAAAATAGTACTTTTTTAGACGTGTTTTCGAAATTAATTATGATCGAGTAAAATTATCAGTATCGTGTTTTCGTTCTGGCAGAATCTAGATAAAGGTATCAATTTACCTATATCAAAATTTCAGATCCATTGGTAAGCTGGTTGTCTTACAATCTGCCATGGCAAATGGCAAATAAAATCGAGGTAGCGCCTTAAGTATGGTCATAAGACTGGCCAAAAAAAAACCTTAGTTACTTTCGCGCCAAATGTCAGTGACACATCCAAATACGTCACAATTTCAGCCAATCAAAACAAAGCTTTATTGATGACTGGCCAATCATAACACAGCGTATTTATTCACGTTGATACGTCGAAAATTTATAGGCTGATGAAAACGCAAATCGCTTGGGAATATTATTTTAAAGAATTTGTTTATTTGAGTTAACGGCTTAAAAACAAAATGCCGGATATTTGTAAATAAAATTGACCTAATTCGTGGAGATTGGAAAATTTTCATATTTAGATATTTGGAAAATACTATTTCTATTTGTGTATTTATTATATTAAGGATTCACAATCTAGTTTAACGGTTTTGACATTTTGTTTGCCTAATATCTACATCTAAATTAATTAAGGCATTCAAAAGTTATGGTACTAGGCTGTGTATAGAAACTCCTTTTTTGATCACCACGCTTGTGGGGGCAAGCGTGGTGATCAATAAAGATCTCAGTGGCGTGCACTTGGAGAGGCCTATGTCCAGCAGTGGAATGCGATAGGCTGATGATGAAACGTGATAATCAATGCTTGTTCTTTTTACCAGACTGCGTCAAAATAAGTAGTATTTCATCGATATTTAGTCCTTATAGCAACAATAGTCTGGACTATAAAAGAGACAGGGACTCTTGAGTTTGTTTCGACATTTCTTCTCAGGAATTGTCGATTCCAGTGAGCTTAAAACATAATGACAAGTAAAAGTGATATAATTATCCTAGTTACAAAATAAGTGATTTAATTTCACCTATTTAAATAAAGCATCATACACTAAGAGCAGGAAATCCGACGCGATAGCGTGACGTCATAACATGCATTACGGGATAGAATCAAGTTAGGTATTACAATAATATTACAATTGTTCAAGTTATTTGCATGACAATTTGAAAGGTTAAGGGGTATGCCTGTATTATGTGCTCTGGGATACTCTTAATGTAATATTATTTGTAGTGATTTATGAAGGCCCTGTTGGTCTAGTGGTTAGTGGCCCTGACTGCTACGCTGGAGGTCGTGGGTTAGATTCCCGCCCAGGACTAGTGATTGTGTGATGAGCACGGTCAATTATTCTGTTTGGGTGTATCAAAATTTTAAAAGGACTTGGTTTCTTCTGGCCATACCTACTCCGGAAAAATGACATAATATATTAATAAAAATAGGAGTTTTTACGTTTGACGCGCAAACAGAGCTTTTTGCTAGTACAAATACCTGGAATTCCCCAATTGTGTAACAGTTAGCCCGAATGCAGACTTTGAGTGCTTCACGCAACTAGAGTCAGTAACGTTTTGAAAGTGCCTGAAAAGGCCTACTCGAAATAAAAACCTTTTTATCTGATTCACCTGGCTTATTGGCGAGACTTTATGAGTGTCCAGCCAGAGCAAAGATAAAAACTATCTACGTTAGCAATGTTTACACGGGGCACCCCCTGTGGAGTTCGGGCCTCGAGTTAGCACGTTGCAAAAAATCTTATTACGGCAAGCAGAGAATGCTGAATTTGGATCAAAATTTTATGGACATTTTTTGTAGATATCTATTAGATACTATCATTATAAAGAGTTAAAGTTTATAAGAGTAATTTCAGGATCTACTGAAGATATTTTGGAAACTCTTTTACCAATAGAAAGCCACGTTATTTGTTTGTATTATAGGTTATCTTAACCAGATAAATAGAGCCCAAGGCTACCTGGCCCGTGCCCACTTTGTTGGGGTGATATTTTCAGCCGTTTAATAGCTGTTAATCCCTTAACATCCTTTAACAAATATAGTGTCTTTTCGATCAGGAAGCACGTGTTTGCATACTAAAGGCAACAGGATAATTCATTAATATATTAATTTACTAAGCTGTTTTTTAAGCTTGCATTTCCTATTAGAATCTGTTTCGTTAATATTAAATTATAATTATCAATTCGTTGGCCCAAGGACACTAGCGGACCTACTACTATATCTCAAAGTAGGATTATTGCAGTTAAAGAAGCAAGACGGGTATTAACAAGACATAGAGCGGTGTCTCTCTTTCACAAAACCAACAGTTTTATCATTAGAGGTGATAGTAGGCATTATCATCATTCCCCTGTCCTTATCCCAATTATGATATGGTGTCGGCGCAGTTTGTCTGCTTCTTCAACACGTTCCTATCTGACGTCATCTCGCAAGTCACACTCTTATATCAGACATATCATCTTTCACACAATCCATCCATCGTTTCTTGGGTCGTCCTCTTCCCCTATATCCATCCACATTCATGTCCAGCACCTTCCTTACCGCGTGATTGATGGTGATGGTATGCATCAGTTCAGCAAAAATATAATTGCTATTCATTGACACGCTAAGATGATGGTTACAAAAAGAGTTTATGGTCTAACCTTCGTTTCTGGCTGATCAATTGAATCTGCTGTCAAACCAAGTGATCACGACTGCGATTGGTTGATTATAAAATTTACAACCAATCACAGAGCTTATCATGAGATTTACTGACGATTTTCATATGTTTGTGTTGATCAGCGTTTAAGAAACCAGGGGTTAGACTTTCTGTCAACTAATGTCAGTCGTGACGAATTGGATAGCAGATTATATTGACAAGCCTTTCCTTTCCCTGCCGGGGCTGCGGGATGTTCGTGAGAGTTACCGCTCGCCCGGCACCCAAAGGGCTCCCGGAGGAACATAGTGGGTGTTAGTCAGTAACAGTCTGACACTCCCTCCCGCTGCACACACAGCGGGCGGGGGCATTTGATGATTTCCCACGGAAAAAAAAAGCCTTTCAGAAACCTGAGTTTATGATGATGAATCTCACAATTAGTTAACTCTTAAACAAGCCTCATATCTCATTTTCTAGTAATAAATGATAATAAACGGCTTCGAAAGTACTTCTTCACGAAAACCTTGACCCCAAGTCGTTTGACTTTTTTTTCTCCCGCACGGAAAATGCCTGTTACTACATAAAAACAACACGAAAACATTTTTTTACTTAACTACAGAGAAGATTGAAAGAGGGTTATGTTTTTTACTAGTTTAAAAAGTGAGAGTTGAAACATCAATGGTTAAGAATTTGTTATCCTAATCTTCGATTCGTTCGCGAATAAAAATAAGGATGAAAAATGTATAGTAGCCGATTCTTAGACCTACTGAATGCATATACAAGATTTCAAGTGAATCGATCCAGCCGTTTCGGAGGAGTACGGTAACTAACATTGTGACACGGGAATTTTGTGTTTTTGCAGATGTAACTGACATTCGTGCGGGCGAAGTCGCGGGTAACAACTAGTTATTATGGCAAACGGAAATTCCCTAAAATCTAGACCAAATAGGCTGTTAGTTTAAGTACCAGACATCGCATAAAAACCGGGGAAAACCCACGTCATGTAACGAGTATTATAATGATAATTTTATTAGAAGTTTAATTAGTATTTTCCCATAAACAGTTACTATTCAAGTTTATAATTAAATAAAACATTAATTTGTTTTGTTTGCCTATAAACTATAGGAATTTTATTACTAAGTACTAAAGGACAAGTCTATGTCGTGGCCATATCGTAAATTTGCTCATTTCATAAAAATAAATGTTATATTCCTCAACACTCCCACAACGCCATCTAGTCTCAAAAAAATACGAGAGTAACTTCTGTTGTCAGTACTAAACAACTGAGAAATATTTCTAAATACTGTATACATAATATAGATAAATTAAACACAGACACAGAACGATCTTGCTCATCACACAAACATTTGTCCTGGGTGGGAATCGAACCCATGACCTCCGGTTTAGCAGTCAGGGCCAATAATCACAAGACCAACAGGCCCGTCAGAATAAAGAGCTCTGGTCTGAGCACATCAATGATAGAAAATCGTTTCTCGATGTAAGTAACTAAACGCGAGACTAAATTTGTAGTAATCATTCAATCAGATATATTTCTAAAAAAATATTAGATACGTATTTTTAACTTTATCATATCAATGACAAAATCAGTTAGATATAACGCATCAAAGATGGTCGAATCGTTTGTAAGTGGGAGCCAATTATGTCACCTGTCAATAAATGTTACTGAGAAGTGACGTCACACGAGATTTAAATCTCATTCAATTTTTATTTACGCGGTCAAAGAAAAATACGTGTCCCATATTTTTTAGGGTTCCATACCCAAAGGGTAAAACGGAACCCTATTACTAAGCCTCCGCTGTCTGTCTGTCTCCAGGCTCTATCTCAGAAACCGTGATAGCTAGTAAGCTGAAATTTTCACAAATGATGTATTTCCGTTGCCGCTATAACAGCAAATACAAAAACTAAAAAAGAAATATTATTTTTCGTATCTTTTTGCTCATTATTAAAAAAGGGTAACAGGTAGACGCTAGTATGATTGTACGGAACCCTTCGCGCGAGTGCGACTCGCACTTGGCCTTTTTTTAATATTTGGTGGGCTACTTAATTTGTTTTTTTTTTATAGTCAAATACCATCAAATATTGCAAGTGTTGAAGGGTAGTCTCATGGTATATGTGCACCCACCAATGACCACTTCTCGCGTAGTACAAGCATTTGTGTGTAAAACAAATGCCTGTTCTAAGTCTGGGTGTCTTTGTGCAGGTGAATTGAATACAAGAGTGCTACTTGCGAGATGACGTCAGATAGGAACGTGTGGTAGAAGACATGCTGCGCCGACCCCAAATAGTAGTTGGGATAAGGGCAGGGGAATGATGATGATGAGAGGAGAATGTTTGTAGCTCCCGGCGTCACAAGGATTAAATTCCTTATTGGGGAAGTTCTCAGGGTACCGTACCTAAAGGGTAAAATATGACTCTATTACTAAGACTCGGTTGTCTGTCTGTCTGTCATCAGGCTGTATTACTCTCTCTACACAGTTCTAGTTTTTAATCCAGTACTTAACATTAAATACAAAAAAGCAGAATACTTTAAATATTTAAGAACTCTTATACTATACAACAAACAAATTATAACGATTATAAAACATTCTTTTAATTAAAGGTACAGAGCCTTTTATGCACCGTTCCAACTCGCACTTAACCAGATTTCTATTTTATTCTCTTTTTATACTGGTAACACACATCTCTTGGACAAAAGATGTATGAAAAGTGGGCAGGTCTTTGCCCAGCATGGGGCATTTATCAGACAGATAGTAATATAGCAGATAACAAGCCAAGTCTAAACTCACGTGACAATTAACGACAAGTCATTGCTGTAGTGCTAATTGCCTGTAAACAGTTTAGCGGATAAAGACATTTATGATCGGATACTGAAAATGAAATTCTATTTTAAATTTCTGTGCTATATCTTGGTATTTCCTAATTTTAAGATGTTATGATATCTTTGTACATAACTAAAATTAGCTGGATCATTTCAGTAGTTTTTTTGTAAAACATGGAAACACACTGTTGACAGATTTTGCAATGCCGTACATTACTTAATATCTATTACTAATGTATAACTTATTAATTATGTAGAGTAATTGTATGTTTCTATTTATAAAAAAATAACTTATGGGTAGGCCTTAGCTCAGCAGTGGGACACAAAAGGTTAGAATAAAAAAAAAACTAGAGTTTCTTGCCAGTTCTTCTCCATAATATTTTGGTGCCATGCAACTAGAGTCAATAATGTTTTGTAAGAGCCTGAGGCATATTCAAATTAAAAATCTTTTGATTAAGAATTCTTGCCGGTTCTTTTCCATAGAATTGATAGTTTGGAACTGCGCAACATATGCTAGTATTTGGAAAGCCTGTTGAAAAACAGACTTGATTTTCAGTTACACACATTTTTAAGCTTGTTTTATGAGAATACTGATGTTTAGAGCCTGAGTGTTTACACTAGGTTATATTATTAAACGAAACTGAATAACAAAATCTTCAAAATAAATCTAAATATTATGCATGCTAGTTACACACCCTTTTTTTTACAAGTAAATATTAATGAAGGGACCACAAAGCCTGTTGTTTTTAAATCTTATAATTGTTGCTATCACATCATTAGCAAATAACAATTATATTAAAGAGATAGTACACATGTTTAGCTTAAAATATTTGATAGTAATCAAAACAGGATGTGCATTACTAAATACATCTAAATTTTTATATTGTATCAATGAATTTCTTTTCATTATTCTTTAATCAATTGAATAATATGATAAGTTTAAATGGATATGTAATAGCTGATTGTAATAGTGTTGTTTATTTATCAGTTAAATAATACCTGACACATGGTAAAGTGAGGTGAGTCTTAAAGATATGGGGTATGCCATATCTTTAAGACTTGCAGAGGTGCAAATTATATTAAATTTATACCAAAAAAATTAACAACTAACAATTCCTGTCTTATGTAAGGATAGATATTATGCTATCTTTATAAAATAGAAAGAGAGTATAATATGTATTACTTAAATATAGATTTAAGCTAATTTTCTGAATATTTAGTGTTCGGCTCCCAGTCTCACCTATAGCTGAACACCTGTTTGTTACAGAGTGACTCTGACTGTCTATCTTGCAAGACAATGCATGTTACCGGGGAATACTAATTGTCCGTCCATCAAAAAGTTATGTGAAATGGATAAACATGTTTCTATTTGTGTGTACTACCTGCACAAATGTTACTTATTCAGTACCAAATCCATCCCAAGGTTGTCTGTAAGAGACCACTCTTAGCGATAAGACCACCCTTTGTGGCACCATGTAACTTTTACGTTTGTCAAATCTGATTCTCATGTGATGTGCGATAAAGAATATTAAATCTGTGTATCTTAATTTATTCGGTTAGTCACTATGATGATCCAGGAGGATTTTCCTGGGTTATTTTACTTAGGCTTGAGGAAAGAAGCGGACTATATCAGTTAAAACCAGACCTTACTGGTTAAAACTAGCTCTTTTACTCTAATATGTGAGATTATAGATCAAAATCAGTCTAAACTTCAATACAATGTAGAATTTATAACAGGTAGTACATAAATTATGAATAAACATCTAGAGATCCAATATATTATACTTATGCTACATTTAAAATGGGAGGAGCAATTAACAAATAGGTTTTTCCTAAACAGATTCTAATAAGAAACAAAACAACTTGTCATCAATAACAGAGTAATTAAAAACGTAAAACGACCAATTACTTTAATATGTGTGACATTGTGTCAATTTTCAAACATGCCTTTATTGCTTCACAACTTAAAGAGTTGTCAAACTATTTATCAATTTCAAATAATTATCTATCATTTTCAGTTGTTATTTAATACAACATAATGTGACTATCAGACAAACAGATCGTATCTCGAGATAATTATGTTATTTTCATTGTGATAAAGAGTTTTTCATGCAAAAATGTCCCAAGTTTAGTTTCGTTTCGAATCGTGTAGTGAAGAATATGTTTCAATAAATGTTATAGTGGGCGAAAACCACTGTGTCGCTCATAGTACGCATTTAAACGAAATAGTAGCAGTTACAAGACACTATAATTGATCAAGTGGACATTGAATGAAGACATCAATTGATCATAATTGACATAAAAAACAATGCGAAAGGTCGCTGAAAAGTTGAAAAATTTGTCACCCATTCCCGCCATGTTGAAGAATAAACGAATTAAAATATTTAAAATGTTTAAACAAGCAAAGACAACTAATCAAAAATCCTATAATGCCTACGAACTTTTTCCACTACAATTTTTCGAAGTATTAACCGACTGATTGGAAAAGTGTCGTATTTGTTAGCCGGTTTATAGTAAACAATGTACAATCAAACTGGTTTGTTTAATGTTATTTTTTTTAACAAACACGTTCTCGCCCCTCGTTCATCAGCTAGTTGTAGATTAAAACGGGTTATATTGTAATGTTTGGCAAACCTGACCGCTGTGCCGACGAAAGGCTTCGGACGAATGGAAAAAAACCACTCATCACAACACGAAAATCGCGCACTACACTAACGAGATCACACTGACACCTCTGGATACACTTTACAAACGTGGAAAACAGGAATAAAACACTAAAAGCACAGTGATACGCGACATTACGACAATAGGGTACGCACCTTACTCTTAGTTATAACGTGTGTAGCGAGTTTTACAACAGCGAAATTTCCTGTGCCAATTGTTTTCTCCAGCTCGTAATTGCCGACACAGACGAGCTGGTCTATCGGGAAATGTTTGCTTTTGTGCATTGGCTTCATATTGCTGGCCATTTTCGTGTGAAACTTGAAATAAATTGCTCGACCTCACATCACCACCGAGCGAAATTCGTCTACTGGCGCTAGTTCGCGCCGACTGCCGCAGTGGCGCCACTGTCACTCACGTCATTAGCTTTGGGATGTTCATGTGCGCCCCTCAATGTTTCATTAACAAACACTATTTTATTTATATTAAATTCACATTTTGACACTTTTTTCACATTTACAACTTAATGATTTGAATTCGCGATCATTTTAATCGTACTGCGTATGTCAAACAGGTGTTGACAGACGCTCTTATCACCGTTTCTCTTATCAATACGTATGGTTTCAATTGAACAACACTGGCTCATGAAAATAAGAACTCGATTCACAACCTTTACGCGACTCGTGCTATCTCTTTCGATCTGATTCATGTGTCTAACGTTAGAAGAGTATGGCACTAGTGATCTCCGTCAGTCGGCAGTTTCAGTGACGTCATTCAGCCCGGCTGACGTCACACGCGGCAATTTCAAACTAAAAGACGGTGTGGGGAGTACGTCAGTAGAAAATATCGATTTTTCTTATCGTTAAGTGCAACTTTTATTAATAAAGATAATTTTTCATCGCGGTACGCAACAACTATGTCGTTTAGAACTTTCTCGCTGGCACACAATGAATTCATAGAAAATTATGAATGTTCATTCAAGTGAAAGCTGTATTGTAATGAACATTGATTCATTGCTACTCTCGTTGAGAGAGTTTTTCTACTCAACAATGATAGGAGAACATGAATTCAATCAATGACAATTGGTTTTTTTGTATTAGAAACCGCTGGTAAACTGTCGTTTTTACCTAGAGAGCGTATTACAAAATTCAAGGTCTCGTGTTACGCCATCCAAATGTATTTGTAGAGATATATAATCTATTGGATTATGTAGTCGCTGCGAGATAGCTCGCTTTCTATAACATAGCGACATTCATTCATTGATGCTATCTCCATTGTGAATCTGTATCGATTGAATAAACGTTGAGAAAAGTGCCATCTATCTATGAACTTGTTTAACAAACCCAAGTCTACTGGTTGCTTTGATAGTTCTGCAGTTTTTTGATAGATAGCGCTGTAACATATATTGTCAAATGTAACCAGCAAAGTGAAATCGCTAAACGCCAATTAATTTATTTGAATAAGTTCCTTTACTATTGAAATAATTCACGTGTAGTGTTTGCTTTACTTTACGGAAAACATATTTTGTTACAAAATACAATTCACCCATTAGAACCAGTGATAATGAATGCTTCACGTTTTCATTCTATTTTGGGATAAATAGCTATTTAGTTAAATAAACTTATTACTTAAATGAAAAATTTGACACTTTACAATACCATAATTCTTGCCAAACACTTAAGTACTCCAGCAAGCAACCTATATTTTTTGTCTGTCTGTTTGAATTACTTCAAAACGGCTGTACCGATTTACATAAATTTCACCGTGAAGTAGTAGGTACTTCTTTTCTATTTTTTTTTCTGTCGGGATCGAACCCGTCCAAAAATTTTCAGAATATGTAAATACTAGGGTAGGGTCACACAATAAAACACTTTTAAATAATAATTTACTCATTTAAATATATATTTATATAATAGTAATTTGTTACGTATTTTTACATAAATTGCCGACGAGCGCCGACCATTTTACAATTTATAAATAATTATTACAATAAATTATTTTTATTTATCATATTAATACAGAAACACTCTACGATTTAGCAAATCTTTGGTTAAAATTAAGATTCCCTGCGAACATAACGTTAAAAACAATATAACAATTGATAAAATTATACAAAAAGAAAACAATCACGCTTTAGCCGCGTTTACATCGAGAACCGAGCGCCGAAACTCCGCCGAAACATTTCCGCCGAATCAGTTCCGCCGAACGCATCCGGCGGGAATCGACGCCGAAAGCCGACACAGGGCTATATTTAGCTATATTTTTACACTAACCATTGACTAACTTCGTTTCGGCGGATGTAAACGCAACTTGTTAAGCATATTACTATTAGCAATTATATCTATGTTAGAAACGTTTTTAATTAAAAATAGATAAACGATTGTCCTTGAGCGCGGGACAGCTGATCACGTTAGGCCCGCGGTTATGGTCACAAGGTTTAAGGTCATATGACCATAATAATATGGTATATGACCATATACCCCGAACGGTAGGACGGAAGCGCGTATTTAAAGCAAATATTACAAAAAACAAACTGCATTATAACTATTAATACTTTGTAAATAGATTCTTTTTTGCCCACTTGTGGGCTTGTAACAGAACATGACTAGTAATATCAAACTATTTCTAATTTTATACAATTTCTTTGTGTATATGTTATACACAGGGGGAGAAGTATTTGTCACTGTGGGATTGTGAATGATAAGAAAACTAAATATATTGCAAGAGATTGCAAGGAAATATGTACCAATGAATGATATAGTATGAATGTTTTTAAAAACATTATTGACAAACGGTGAAGGAAAACATCGTGAGGAAAACTGGATTCCAAACATTAGAATCTGAAATCGCCAATCCGCAGTGAGCTAGCGTGGTGATCAATGCTCAAACCTTCCCTATATGGAAAGAAGTCTTTTGCCAAACAGTTAGAGGTTCCTTTAAACAACAAAGATTTAAAATAATGTGGAATATCAACAGGTTGGTAATTATAACCAGATGGATTTTAAATAACTATTTATTTTTTAACTAAAGATAGTAAACTTAAGTCCATACCACAGTGACAAACACATAATCGAGACTTTGTAAATACATATATTTAAATGTATATAATATTTTTATTTTTATATACAAAAAAACCGCGGGCCTTATAAATAACGCCATCCCCGCGCTTTTACAATACAAATATAAAATACGTTTATTTATTTTTATATATCTAGTAGCGGTGCCGCACGTTGAGACAAGCCTTAACAATTCAATATATTTTCTTTAAATATTTGAACACACTATACTAACTTCCATTTTTTAAGCGTTTCTTGTAATTTTTGTCAAAAAAAATTTTTTTCGAGATTTTTTTTTCAAAAAAATTAGAAAGTCTCGAAAAAAAATTTTTATTGTCAAAAATAAGTAGAAACGCGCCACCCCCGGCATACGAAAAAATCCTCCTTAATAAATTGATTTTACTTCATTTTTTTTTGTACCATAATTATCATTGAAACGGTAATTATTTATTACTATTATGTATAGTAACGTAAATACCGTGACCAGCGCGCGACGGATCATTTGCTAAGCAGACGCCGCCGCGGCCACACGCGCCGTTAATATTATAAAATAAAAACAAAATGCCATTCATATGTCGAATACATGATTTTTGGTTATCACGAAAAAAAAATACCTTGTTGTCTGTCTGTACAAAAAAAAAAACTCAAAGTTAGGTTAAGTATTATTTAACAAGACCAATTTATATAGGTGATAAACATTGATAATATTGTATAACAAAGAAAATCATACCATGATTTTTATAAAAAAAAGCAACAAAAATTTTTGAAAAAAAAAAAACAATGTAAACCACAGTTAAAATTAAGTATTTATTGAACAGACAACAGAGTTTATATTGCTAACCAAGATGTTTTTAACCGTAATATCATTAAAATGCATATCATTTAACTTACAACCACAACACACTTGAAAAAAGCGTCTATCTATAAAAAAATAAGAAAAAAAAAATTGATTACATACAGTAACAATATTACAATAATATTATTATTTTTTTAGTTAATAATAATAATAAATAATGAATAAAGTGGTAGGACTGTGATAATGGCAACATTTTTATATCGACTTCGTATTTTTTATAATATCATCATAAGTTTTAATACATATATTTATAAAAAGCCGAAAATTTGTAAAAAATTATAGACGTTTATTATAATCTCCACACTAAGACTGATAAATTTATGTCAATGAAATTTGGTATGGAGTTAGCTGACACCCTGTATTAAACACATAGGCTGTTTTTTAACCGACTGCGTTAGAGAAGGGTAATGTTTTTTTGCAGCTGCAACCGACATTAGCGCTGGCAAATATATATTTTACCTAGTAGAAGAATATTATAAAAAACACGAAAGTCGATATCAAAGTAAATAATAAATTAATAATTTCTTAAGACTTTTACATACTAAAACATACTTTAGCTATCTATACGAATATTGAACAACAATGTATTGCATTGAGTTGTTTTAACAACAGATTTTATGAACACCCACGTTTACGGAGACCTTTAGAAATAAGGCCCTTTATACACGAGACTACAAGTCCCCTTACCCTTTTGCCTTCAGTATAATATCTTGGAACAATATCCACACACGGCCATCTGATCCCAAGCTAAGCAGAGCTTGTGTTATGGTAATCAGACAGTTGATAAACATACTTATATATTTCTAAATAAATACATATTATAGATAAGTCACACCTAGACACAGAACAAATGATTGTGCTCATCACGCAAACATTTGTCCTGGGTGGGAATCGAACCTACGACCTCTGGTATAGCAGTTAGGGTTACTAACCACTAGACCAACAGGCCCGTCTATGACTGTGTTTGGCGGGAGTCGCGCACACTATACGCAGAAAGGTAAAGAGAATTGCATCATGTATAAAGGCCCTTATTTTCGTCTCAATATTAGTGGATAAAGTATTATTTTAATGCCATCTAGTATAAATAATATAAAACAAAGTCGCTTCCCGCTGTCTGTCCCTATGTATGCTTAGATCTTTAAAACTACGCAATGGATTTTGATGGTTGATTAATAGATAGAACGTTTCAAGAGGAAGGTTTGTATGTATAATACATCAGTATACCATAGTATGTTATAATAAAATAATTGTGAACGTTTTTATTTTACACTTTAATTTCGACTAGATGGCATTAAAATAATTAAATTTAGAAGTAAGAAGACATTACTCAACAATTTATATTAATAATCTGTTTTGTGTAAAAATAAATATATTATTTATTTGTTGTTAAGTTCACATTTTATAGTGATAGTATATATTTTCTATACCTTGTTTTTATTCAAATTAATTGACTTGACACCTATTTTGTTTATTAGTCATCACAGTATGATAATATAAAGGCAAATATTTGTCAATGTATTTATATGTTAATTATATCTCCATACCCCTAAACGGCTGGACCAATTCCTGATAATATTTGTATGTTTTATTTGTCTTTTACAGGAACCACGTCTATTATCTAACTTGCAATTCGACAGCAAAAAAATTGCTCTCAATCTCATTATTTGTAGCTATTGCTGCCACATTGCTCAAAAAATATGTTCATTTCTAGTATTTTGTAGTATACATAAATAAATATCTATGTTTCACTATAAAATGTGAACTTAACTTATATATTTCATCTTATTATATACGACTTGTACAATTTCTTAATCTCCTTACTTCATCTACTTGCAATTTTGTTTGACAAACCGACTGTGACGTTATTATACGATAGTTTAGTAAAATATATGGACTTGACTACAATATAGTTCAATTTCTAGACTGGTAACGGGTAAACAACCAACAATCGCATTCCCAAAGAGGGTTAGTGTCAGGCAGGCGGCCGGACTATAAAACCATAGCCAAAACTTTAAGCAACACGTCTAGAAGACGTGTTGCGCCGACCCCAAGTGAAATGGGATAAGGGCAGGAAGATGATGATGATTCTAGACTGTTGGAAACAGTAGGTAAGTTGGGATGGACGCCTTTTGCCCAGCAGTGGGAACTTATATGAGCATTTAACACAATATATATCTGTAGTGGCTAGATATAACAAAAGGCACATATTTGAAGGGAAAGACCTTTGCCCAGAAGTGGGACTGGCATCATTACATTGATATTTAAGTCGTCGACCGCAATTCCACACCCAGAATTTAACCCTTATAACATTCGGATGGAATCGAACCCTGTACCTAGCGGTCGACAACTTAAATATTAAACTATTTTACTATTATTCTGAAAATATTTGGCATTTTGATCAATACTCAAAATCTCTATATGGAAAAAGGTATTTAAGCTAGCGTGGTGATCAATGCTCAAACCTTCCCTATATGAGAAAATACCTGTGCCTATTATTGAGACATAAGTTGATACTATTATAATAATCACTACATAGTATAAAACAAAACTCACTTCCTACTGCCTGTTCCTATGTATGCTTAGATCTTTAAAACCACACAACGAATTTTGAAACAATTTTTTTTAACAGATAAAAATATTTCAAAAGGAAGGTTTATATGTATAAATACATAAGTATTGCATTCAGACAAAGCCAGGGGGAATCACTAGTTCTACATAACATAACATTGTATCAAGTCTCTACTATCCAACCTACAGTACTATGACGTCACTGGTCGGGTTGTATGAGTGTGTGTGTGTGTGTGATGTGTGTATGAGATGTGTGTGAGATGTGTGTGTGTGTGTGCTACGTGTGTCGCGCCAGCTCGTAGAACAGGACGTACGCTTCCGAGGACACGACGTTGCGACTGTTGATCGGTGTTACTCTAGAATGAGATAGAATACAATATATTAACTTTAATATTTAATTTAAAATGTTTGTTTCAGACTTGTTTAAGGTCCATGTAGTGTTAGTAATTCTTATACCTGGTTTCTCAAACGCGGATCAACATAAAACATTGTTAATATAACGCCTTCTAGTCTTAAACTAGGCATAGCTTATGTTATGAGTGCTAGACAACCACGAAGCAAATACAAAGAGGAGATGGCCTAAGCAACTGTGCACTGTGACACTCAACTAGGCCCTGACGTCATCATTTGGGCGTGGCTTTAGTCAGTGAATAATAGTGCGTTTCCAAACATAATCCGACCCGACACTAGATGGCGACACTTGGTGTCATGGAAATTAAAAATATTTAGGTATGTAGAGCTAGAACTAACAAATTTTAATAATATTAATAATGAAAATTTGTTCAACATTCATTCCTAAAGATCCTTTTAAGGCCAAAATGTTCTTTTTGTAGTTTTCATATCATTTTATAAACACGTGGCCATCTATCGTGAGATAGTTACGTCACTACAAAACGAAATCGACTGAAGGAGCGAATAGTTTTGCTATAGACCGATAGATGGAAAATAGAGAAGTGGGCGGGATCTAGCACCCCCTCACCCCGCAAAATGTCACGCGTTGTTTCCTAAGGAAATCGTGTTAGAACATCTCCTCTTTGTATTATCTCCGTGTAGACAACTGATAAACATACTTCGAAATACATATATACTATAGATAAATCACACCCAGGCACAGATCAAATGAACGTGCTCATCACACAAACATTTGTCCTAGGTGGGAATCGAACTCACGACCTCTGGCTTAGCAGTCAGGGTTACTTACCACTAGACCAACAGGCTCGTCTATGTCTGTCCCACTCCATGTCTATGCATCTCTCTTTGTATGTCTGTCTGTGTGATTATCGATACATATCTGGAGTCTTGTACCGTTTATACGTCTGACTCACTCCGCATCACTGTCTGTCTGTATGACTGTCTGTCTCTCTGTATGTCTGTCTGTCTGTATGACGGTCTGTCTGTCTGTCTGTATGTAGCTACATACCTGGAGTCGTTGTACTCGTGCCAGTCGCCGGTGTAGGGATGCTTGCAGTACGCCGTGTAGTGCCCCGAGTATGTCGTGCCTGGTGGATAATACACATCACTGTTATTCACTTTGTTCATATAGATAGTCTTTTGAAACTATCAGACAGATCTCAGTGGCCTATGTCGAGCAGAGGACTATGATAGTCTGATATTGATATACTAGTGCTAGGTTAGTAGGCCTGTCAGATTTCTACTGGTATACTAGTGCTAGGTTAGTAGGTAGGTAGTAGGTAGGTGGTAGTAGGTAGGTAGTAGGTAGGTAGGTAGTAGGTAGGTAGGTAGTAGGTAGGTAGTAAGTAGGTAGTAGGTAGGTAGTAGGTAGGTAGTAGGTAGGTAGTAGGTAGGTAGTAGGTAGGTAGTAGGTAGGTAGTAGGTAGGTAGTAGGTAGGTAGTAGGTAGGTAGGTAGTAGGTAGGTAGTAGGTAGGTAGTGGGTAGGTAGTAGGTAGGTAGTGTAGGTAGGTAGTATACTATCACTAGTGTTGCCTGTATGTCTGTATGTCTGTACACACTCACCCGAGTGGTTGCTGACGGCGTACAGGTTGTAGACGGGGTGCTGCGCGCGCGTGGCCGCGAACGCGGACAGGTCCAGTCCGGAGAGAGGGAACTAGGCTATGGACTAGTTCTGCCTGTATGTCTGTATATACTGACCCGAGTGGTTGCTGACGGCGTACAGGTTGTAGACGGGGGTGCTGCGCGCGCGTGGCCGCGAACGCGGACAGGTCCAGTCCGGAGAGAGGGAACTAGGCTATGACTAGTTCTGCCTGTATGTCTGTATATACTGACCCGAGTGGTTGCTGACGGCGTACAGGTTGTAGACGGGGTGCTGCGCGCGCGTGGCCGCGAACGCGGACAGGTCCAGTCCGGAGAGAGGGAACTAGGCTATGACTAGTTCTGCCTGTATGTCTGTATATACTGACCCGAGTGGTTGCTGACGGCGTACAGGTTGTAGACGGGGTGCTGCGCGCGCGTGGCCGCGAACGCGGACAGGTCCAGTCCGGAGAGAGGGAACTAGGCTATGACTAGTTCTGCCTGTATGTCTGTATATACTGACCCGAGTGGTTGCTGACGGCGTACAGGTTGTAGACGGGGTGCTGCGCGCGCGTGGCCGCGAACGCGGACAGGTCCAGTCCGGAGAGAGGGAACTAGGCTATGACTAGTTCTGCCTGTATGTCTGTATATACTGACCCGAGTGGTTGCTGACGGCGTACAGGTTGTAGACGGGGTGCTGCGCGCGCGTGGCCGCGAACGCGGACAGGTCCAGTCCGGAGAGAGGGAACTAGGCTATGACTAGTTCTGCCTGTATGTCTGTATATACTGACCCGAGTGGTTGCTGACGGCGTACAGGTTGTAGACGGGGTGTGCTGCGCGCGCGTGGCCGCGAACGCGGACAGGTCCAGTCCGGAGAGAGGGAACTAGGCTATGACTAGTTCTGCCTGTATGTCTGTATATACTGACCCGAGTGGTTGCTGACGGCGTACAGGTTGTAGACGGGGTGCTGCGCGCGCGTGGCCGCGAACGCGGACAGGTCCAGTCCGGAGAGAGGGAACTAGGCTATGACTAGTTCTGCCTGTATGTCTGTATATACTGACCCGAGTGGTTGCTGACGGCGTACAGGTTGTAGACGGGGTGCTGCGCGCGCGTGGCCGCGAACGCGGACAGGTCCAGTCCGGAGAGAGGGAACTAGGCTATGACTAGTTCTGCCTGTATGTCTGTATATACTGACCCGAGTGGTTGCTGACGGCGTACAGGTTGTAGACGGGGTGCTGCGCGCGCGTGGCCGCGAACGCGGACAGGTCCAGTCCGGAGAGAGGGAACTAGGCTATGACTAGTTCTGCCTGTATGTCTGTATATACTGACCCGAGTGGTTGCTGACGGCGTACAGGTTGTAGACGGGGTGCTGCGCGCGCGTGGCCGCGAACGCGGACAGGTCCAGTCCGGAGAGAGGGAACTAGGCTATGACTAGTTCTGCCTGTATGTCTGTATATACTGACCCGAGTGGTTGCTGACGGCGTACAGGTTGTAGACGGGGTGCTGCGCGCGCGTGGCCGCGAACGCGGACAGGTCCAGTCCGGAGAGAGGGAACTAGGCTATGACTAGTTCTGCCTGTATGTCTGTATATACTGACCCGAGTGGTTGCTGACGGCGTACAGGTTGTAGACGGGGTGCTGCGCGCGCGTGGCCGCGAACGCGGACAGGTCCAGTCCGGAGAGAGGAACTAGGCTATGACTAGTTCTGCCTGTATGTCTGTATATACTGACCCGAGTGGTTGCTGACGGCGTACAGGTTGTAGACGGGGTGCTGCGCGCGCGTGGCCGCGAACGCGGACAGGTCCAGTCCGGAGAGAGGGAACTAGGCTATGACTAGTTCTGCCTGTATGTCTGTATATACTGACCCGAGTGGTTGCTGACGGCGTACAGGTTGTAGACGGGGTGCTGCGCGCGCGTGGCCGCGAACGCGGACAGGTCCAGTCCGGAGAGAGGGAACTAGGCTATGACTAGTTCTGCCTGTATGTCTGTATATACTGACCCGAGTGGTTGCTGACGGCGTACAGGTTGTAGACGGGGTGCTGCGCGCGCGCGTGGCCGCGAACGCGGACAGGTCCAGTCCGGAGAGAGGGAACTAGGCTATGACTAGTTCTGCCTGTATGTCTGTATATACTGACCCGAGTGGTTGCTGACGGCGTACAGGTTGTAGACGGGGGTGCTGCGCGCGCGTGGCCGCGAACGCGGACAGGTCCAGTCCGGAGAGAGGGAACTAGGCTATGACTAGTTCTGCCTGTATGTCTGTATATACTGACCCGAGTGGTTGCTGACGGCGTACAGGTTGTAGACGGGGTGCTGCGCGCGCGTGGCCGCGAACGCGGACAGGTCCAGTCCGGAGAGAGGGAACTAGGCTATGACTAGTTCTGCCTGTATGTCTGTATATACTGACCCGAGTGGTTGCTGACGGCGTACAGGTTGTAGACGGGGTGCTGCGCGCGCGTGGCCGCGAACGCGGACAGGTCCAGTCCGGAGAGAGGGAACTAGGCTATGACTAGTTCTGCCTGTATGTCTGTATATACTGACCCGAGTGGTTGCTGACGGCGTACAGGTTGTAGACGGGGTGCTGCGCGCGCGTGGCCGCGAACGCGGACAGGTCCAGTCCGGAGAGAGGGAACTAGGCTATGACTAGTTCTGCCTGTATGTCTGTATATACTGACCCGAGTGGTTGCTGACGGCGTACAGGTTGTAGACGGGGTGCTGCGCGCGCGTGGCCGCGAACGCGGACAGGTCCAGTCCGGAGAGAGGGAACTAGGCTATGACTAGTTCTGCCTGTATGTCTGTATATACTGACCCGAGTGGTTGCTGACGGCGTACAGGTTGTAGACGGGGTGCTGCGCGCGCGTGGCCGCGAACGCGGACAGGTCCAGTCCGGAGAGAGGGAACTAGGCTATGACTAGTTCTGCCTGTATGTCTGTATATACTGACCCGAGTGGTTGCTGACGGCGTACAGGTTGTAGACGGGGTGCTGCGCGCGCGTGGCCGCGAACGCGGACAGGTCCAGTCCGGAGAGAGGGAACTAGGCTATGACTAGTTCTGCCTGTATGTCTGTATATACTGACCCGAGTGGTTGCTGACGGCGTACAGGTTGTAGACGGGGTGCTGCGCGCGCGTGGCCGCGAACGCGGACAGGTCCAGTCCGGAGAGAGGGAACTAGGCTATGACTAGTTCTGCCTGTATGTCTGTATATACTGACCCGAGTGGTTGCTGACGGCGTACAGGTTGTAGACGGGGTGCTGCGCGCGCGTGGCCGCGAACGCGGACAGGTCCAGTCCGGAGAGAGGGAACTAGGCTATGACTAGTTCTGCCTGTATGTCTGTATATACTGACCCGAGTGGTTGCTGACGGCGTACAGGTTGTAGACGGGGTGCTGCGCGCGCGTGGCCGCGAACGCGGACAGGTCCAGTCCGGAGAGAGGGAACTAGGCTATGACTAGTTCTGCCTGTATGTCTGTATATACTGACCCGAGTGGTTGCTGACGCGTACAGGTTGTAGACGGGGTGCTGCGCGCGCGTGGCCGCGAACGCGGACAGGTCCAGTCCGGAGAGAGGGAACTAGGCTATGACTAGTTCTGCCTGTATGTCTGTATATACTGACCCGAGTGGTTGCTGACGGCGTACAGGTTGTAGACGGGGTGCTGCGCGCGCGTGGCCGCGAACGCGGACAGGTCCAGTCCGGAGAGAGGGAACTAGGCTATGACTAGTTCTGCCTGTATGTCTGTATATACTGACCCGAGTGGTTGCTGACGGCGTACAGGTTGTAGACGGGGTGCTGCGCGCGCGTGGGCCGCGAACGCGGACCAGGTCCAGTCCGGAGAGAGGGAACTAGGCTATGACTAGTTCTGCCTGTATGTCTGTATATACTGACCCGAGTGGTTGCTGACGGCGTACAGGTTGTAGACGGGGTGCTGCGCGCGCGTGGCCGCGAACGCGGACAGGTCCAGTCCGGAGAGAGGGAACTCCACCACCACCGACAGCTTGCCGCGGAAACGCTCCGTAGGGGAGAATCTATAACACATACACAAACATTTAATTAGAATACTGAGCACAGAATTTTGAATGTCAATATTATAGTGTAGTTTTCTTAGAAACCCCCCACACTAGCGTCTTTCAAGCTGTGTCGTCGTGCCAACGTCCACCTGACGTGTTTGACGCGACGCCAGCGCTGGCCGCCGAACGAACGCCGAGCGTGCGCGGCGTCTCTTACGTGTATTTATTAGGAAAATATAACAAATTTCGGCCCCAACTGGAGATGTTAATCATGAGCTGATGCGGCGGCGAGCGAGTCGACCTGGGACCTATTCAACTCGCGTAACTAGTCGGACATTTATTTTTATGTCATCATCATCTTCCTGCCCTTATCCCATATTTCACTTGAGGTCGGAGCAACACGCCTTCTAGACATGTTGCATTATTTTTATGTAAAAAAGGCTCGAACGACTCCCGCAATAAGGATTTGAATCCTGGTATCGCGGGGGGTTTCAAAGTCTTTAAATGCACATGTACAAAAACACTCAAGACTGAGACAAGCAGATGCTTGTTCTGACTCTGAGTCAAACAATTTTTTACTCATACACTCAGAACTTATAGACTCAGAACAAATGATTATGCTCATCACACGAACATTTGTCCTGGGTGGGAATCGAACCCACGACCTCCGGCTTAGCAGTCAGGGTCACTAACCACTAGACCAATAGGCCCGTCAAATGTAGCAATGTAGCGTATGCCAGGATCGTAGCAAATGGAAGGATGTGATCTCTACCTACCCCCAAGGGAGAGAGGCGTGACGTTTACGTATGTATGTATATGTATGTATGTATATGTATGTGTTGGCTTACCGTTTGAGATGTAACACGAGCACTTGCGGGAACTTCTGCACGGTGAACCACTTCAAGCACTTCCGCCGCACGCCGCACTTCGAACACGTCTGATACACACATACAGAGCATATATTATTATAAATAAATAAACCAGCCTATACACGTCCCATCTGCTGGGCACAGGCCCCTTCCCATATAGGGAAGGTTTGAGCGTTGATTTATTAGTATATTTATAAAAAAATATACCAGTTTTGAAACCAAAAATATACACATTCACGCACCTTAATTCTAATTTTGTATACGCATTCAGTAGGTCTAAGAATCGGCCAATATCTAAGTATTTCTCATCCCTTTTTTTTTCGTAAACGAAGTCGCAGGCACTTTCAAAACATTACTGACTCTAGTTGCGCGTAATAATTTTAAACTTTCGCAACTTGTACACATATTTTAGACGACAAACGGGACTTATTCGCGATATAATACGGGAGAAAAGAAATATCGAATTATATCGCGAATAAGTCCCGTTTGTCGTCTTAAATATCTAGTTGCGCGGTTCCATAATATCAGTCTTAACAGCTAGTATTATTATACAGGGTGACTTCGAAGTCGTGGGCAGTATTTTAAACTAAGACACTATTAATGATACTAATTGCGTTAGGGCTATTTTTACGCAAAAAATTGTTATGTAGTTTTTGAAAATGCAATGTTGTGCCGGAGCCGTGTTAAATATTTTGATGCTT
Source organism: Chrysodeixis includens (assembly GCA_941860345.1). Taxonomy (NCBI): domain Eukaryota; kingdom Metazoa; phylum Arthropoda; class Insecta; order Lepidoptera; family Noctuidae; genus Chrysodeixis; species Chrysodeixis includens. The sequence continues at coordinate 5,046,593 of OW796110.1, read as the reverse complement.
TAGATCATTGGCATTATCTGATTAGTTTTGTTTTTTTTTTTTCAATAGTAATTTAATACGGTAGTATGTTACTTATTATTTAAGTATACATTACATTTTTAATAACTAGGTAACTACCTACATTATTATTATTTTTTTTACGTAAAAATAGCCCTAACGCTATTAGTATCATTAATAGTGTCTTAGTTTAAAATATTGCCCACGACTTCGAAGTCACCCTGTATATTGTACAATATGATATACTCACAGGTTTCTCGTCCCCGTCCATTTCCTCTTCGCGTGTAAAGTGCTGCAGACATTGTTGTAGTTTCAGGTTGCCCGTGCGCGACGGATCGGCAAACTGACAAACAAAACGTACATTTTAATTGATTATTATCTATACACATAAATCTGGGTCTGTCTGTAATCAGAATTAAGTCATTTATTCAAATTAGGCTACAATGTAGCACTTTTCGAACATCAAAATCACAATAGACAGCACCCCATCGCCCACCCTTCACCGCTTCCTGTGCTCTCGCTGCGGGAGAAGAAACGGCGCAACAAACTCCCCAGCAGCACGCTGTCTTTCAAATAACATATATTCTAAGATTTAATGAAATAGGAATCGCTTTCGCATTCAGTGGGACAATACCCCAGGTCCCGATACCTGAAGTGTTGTATGTGTGGGATATCCGCTCAGCTGTGGGCTGTGGGCGTGAGACAATACCCGAGGTCCCGATACCTGAGGTGTTGTTTGCCCAGCTGTGGGGTATTCGCCCAGCGGTGGGTGTGGGCATGGGACAAAACCTGAGGCCTTGATACCTGACATGTTGTGTGTGGGGGGTATTCGCCCAGCGTTGGGCGGTGGGTGTGGGCTTATACCTGAGGCCCCGATACCTAAGATGTCGTGTATGTAGGGTATTTGCCCAGCGTTGGGCGTGGGCCATTACCTGAGGTCCCAGAAGGGGTCGAAGGTGACGCTGTCGTGGTTGCAGTGCGTGCAGCGCAGCGTGGACTTGAGCTGCCCCACGAAGATGTCGCCCACGCGGGAGTCCTCCATGCGTAAGTAGCGGGACCAAGCCTCCGCGGCTTTGGCTGAGTCGCTGGAACAACAATATTAAACATGAAGAAATATCTTGGGACAATATCCACACACGGCCGTCTGATCTCAAGCTAAGCAGAGCTTGTGTTATGGTAATCAAACAGCTGATAAATCACTCAAACATTTATCATGGGTGGGAATCGAACCCACGACCTCCGGCTTAGCAGTCAGGGCCACTAACCACAAGACCGACAGGCCAGACAAATAGCGATTAAGCTACTAAGTATGCTTAACTTGGGACTAGATGGCGCTGTGTGAATGTTGAGGAATCTATCTTCTCTTATATATAAAAATCAATTGCTGTTTGTGTTAGTCTCGCTAAAACTCGAGAACGGCTGAACGGATTTATCTAACCTTGGTCTTGAATTGTTCGTGGAGGTCTAGGGAAGGTTTAAAAGTGAGAAAAAATCGAATAATTGCCGGGAAAACCCTATAAACAGCCCTTTTCTTTTTCCTATACAAAAGTTTAAGTCTTTCATTTATCAATTGGGACAGTACGAAGTCTGCCGTGTCAGCTAGCATATTTATATTTATTTATCCGACCTGTTTAAACGCAGTCACACAATACTGAACCTTATGCTCTACACAATAGAGTCGCGACTTACCTGAGGCTGTCGTCGATCTCAGTGATGATGGGCTTGGGTTTGATGGTGACGCGGTTCACGTCCTCGTGCAGACCCTCTAGGAGGTAGCGGAGGAACTCCTGGAAGAGAAGGTGGAAATGTATAGTTAAATGGAGATTACATACATACATAGTATAAAACAAAGTCGTTTCTTGCTATCTGTCCCTATGTATGCTTAGACCTTAGGATTAAAAATTGAAATGGATTTTGATGCGGTTGGTTGTAATAGATCCATCTATTAAAAATAATCGCATTCTATATGTATAAGTTATCAGGATTTTATCCGATCAAAGCTTCGGCGGGTCGCTAGTTAAAGATGAAGTAGGAAAATAATGGAGAAATATTTATTTTGACAGCGCTGATTACAATATAATACAATAAACTTCTACGTATAAAAACCTCTTTTGCTTTCGCGATGCAATCCAATTAACAAATTTATGTTGATTATTTGAGAAACTAGGGGTAAGCTAAGCCTGCCGGTTAGGAGGCATAATGTGAAACTTTTCATCAGCCGATGTTATGGTTGGGTTAAGATAGAGCACAGTACGTTTAATACAAATCTGTTCAGCTATTGACAAGACACGAGAGGTAAAAAAGCTTGTATACGCTCGAATTGAGAATATTTACCAAAGCTTTTCGTTATTTTCATTGACAAATATAGCTTACACCCAGTCTAGATATTTAAAAAAAAACGACTCCCGCACTAAGAAATTTAATCCTTGTCTCGTAATTCACATGCACATTGACACCCACATTGGCAGACTCAGAACAAGCGTTTGTGGAAAGCACAAATACTTGTTCTCCGCGGGGATCGAGCCCGCGACACGTCGCGCATGGTGGTAATTGGTGTGGTGACCTATATCCGTGCAGTCTAGATATAAACCCAGACATACCTGCGCGTCCTGCTGGCTGTATCCCATGAACCGGGGCGCGAACCTCTGCACCTGCGACTTGAAGGTGGTGGTGTTGACCACTGCGTCACGCTCGCCACTGCGCCACAACTCCTTGATCAGACTGCCGAACGCTGGAAGATGAAGGAAAATGTGGCTTTTAGACATATGAAATGAAAGTAATATATGTATGTTTGTTTTACACGTTCATACTCAAACAATAGGAGTTATTTTGGAATTGGAGGTACTTTGAAAGCTGTAACGAACTTGGGTAAAACCCTTTTTTTGTGACCCGGTGGAAATCCTCATGTTTTTGTTAAGTCGAGGGAATTCTTATGGACAAACATTTTCTCGGGGGATGGAGTGGGTAGTGTCAGACACTCACTGACAAAACTTGAACCGCCGTGCAATGCATAGCATTTTATCATGCACCCTGGACTTCGTGCATGTGATTTGAAACCAGTGAACTCTTTGCGACACAAGGATTTATTATTTGAAAGACTGGCCAATTTGGAGTAGTGGTTAGTGACCGACGTCGCGGTTTTGATTGCCATCTAGGACCCACACTTGTGTGATGAGCATGGGTACTCGTTATGTGTCTGGGTGATATATATTTATGTTTACAAATTAACACGCTTTGCTAGGTAGAGACCAGATAACAAATTGGTCAACAGTCGCATCTTAAGTTCCCATAAAGATATTACAATCTCTTAATTCACGGGATAACTTCAAGAATAGAAACTCAGATCTTTCTAGTGGCTTACACGACGACACAGTTCCAACATTCAGAGGCCTTTAAACTAAAACATGATTCACCATTATCACACGTATATCTCACCTTTAATAAGCGCCCCCTTCATACAGGACAGACTGGTGTTGATATCGTCGGTGTACTTATCGTCCTGCACGTACTCGAGCAGCGGCTTGGTGTTCGACAGGCATTGCAGCACGCTGTTCATGAAGCAAGTGTTGCCGATGTTCCGGAGGCCGTTCAGGCCTGGAGAATGATGGCAGGCGTAAGGATTGGATGATAAATTAAAGTGTCAGGCTGACCGCACATTGGAGTCACGACAGTTTTCAGACAGACTTGCCTCACATAGACAAGTCTGCCTTATACCTGCGTTGACTAGACTGTTTTGTCGTTGATGTGCGCGCCCGCATAAATAAAAAAGGGTAGCCGACAAACGTTAGTCAGACGTGTGGTGCGATTTGGACAATTTTGTCTATGAGACGTTTTGTTTGAAGTGTGCGCACCTTCATATGTTTTATATAGCAATAGTCTGTCTTAAAACAATCTTGACTCCAATGTGCGGTCAGCCTTAGGTGTTATACAGACATTCAGCAATAATAATAATCTCTTGTCGTTGTAATTTTCCACAGTCAAGGATATTTTTTGGGTATTTATAAATAAAATATTCTCTGCTTAGTTAGGTACTTAAAACAATGTAGGTAGCCCCTTATAAAAACAATGCTAACATTTTTGCTCTTTACCATCAAAAGTAGATAATTTTTCGTGGACCCCCATTAAATTAAATAAATTAACATCTTATGGACTGGGGGTCCATAAGATGTTAATTTATTTAATATTTCAGTTCACTCCTACGTAGACCCCCAGCAAGTCTCTCGTGAACCCCTAAGGGTCCACCTGGACCATTTTAGGAATCACTGAGTTAAAACATACTAAGCACCAATTCATAATGACACTTTGTAAATCGGTTTGTTTTTTTATGCTCACTTATGCGCATTTATTTAATGATTGATGTACAAATTATTAAATAAATGAATAAATAAATACTCTGCCTGTAAACAATCGACTCAGCCCTAGCCCAAAATTGCTTTACAAAAAGCTCACCAGACATCAGGGGTTAATTTTTTATAAGTACTCACCGCAAGTATGACTCGGCTGTTTATCGGACCGGGACTCTGCGAGCGAGTCAGACCGCTCGCTGCTCCTGCGCAGCCCGCTCGGGCCGCTCTTACCGCCAGCCAACTCCTGCGCACAACACTTGTATTACAATATCAACACTAACTTATACGGCGTCGAAGATTTTTATCGCAAATTTTGTTTTCAATGAAGATAGAGATAGTTTTTGATATTTGAGTGGTGATTTCGATTTTTTTTGGTTGAGGATAATCTTGATATGCTACGAATGCGTGGTAAGGTTAGATTTAAGATGGCGGAATAGTGAAGAGAAAGAGAGAGAAAGTTGCTTTGCCTATAATGGCAGCAAAAGGACAACAGAAATCAAAATCTAACCTTAAAACGCAAATACTGTAAATTAATAAATAACCTCTGAGTTAACGGAAAATTTGCGACAAAAAATCGTACGACATAACACACCGAATGCACATGCGTTCCACTAAGACACGACAAAAAAAAACGCAACTAAAAATCGGAAAAACGGAAAATTTCGGGAAGTGGAACGTAGGGCATCAAAAACATGCATAAACAGTCAGTGATTAAATTACATGCAATGAAAACAAAAAACGCAAAAAAACTAACTACACGACAAAATAAACGCAAATCTTAATATACAATTTACAACAAACACTTTATACTATGAAAGACTAAAGTTAGATAGTTACACTTGTTGGAAAGAGACAACGATACACTGCGCTTAACGTCATCTCTTTTCAACAACCGCAACAACCTAACTTTATAAAATCATAGCATGTTAAGTACTCACCTTTAAAACTCGACTATTTTACAAAAACGATAAAGTTATTTACGAGAACACCTTCAATAAGATTAAATACAAAATTAACCTAAAATAAATACAAAAATCTAACGAATTCAAAAATACATGCTTTATTCCCACCAACTCTTAATATAAGACTGTGTAAGAGAGATAGAGCACTTCAAGGAGTAGCGCGGCGTCTCTCTCTTTCACAACTTCATATTACTTTAAGAGATGGTGGGATGCGCTAAGGACCAATCTTTAGTAGAAATACTATCCTAAATTAACCAGCTAGATAGAAAATCTAATGTAAGTCTAGAAAAAACAACCAATTTGGAAGTTAGCCTTCTTACCCCTCCTCTACATATAACTGAATATGCTATTAGTTGTGGTGTTTAAATAAGCCACCACGTATAACTATTAGCAATTTTATATTTTTTCAGTCATTCAAAAGTTGTTTGATAGACAAGTCAGACGCGAGATAAAACCGCACATGCGTCAAAATGACGGATTAATCGCGCTTAGTACCTATCTTAGAACTTATTCGTATAAATCTAATAAATAATTGAGTCTGGATGTTTGTTAACGATTATAATAATTAAAATGTGATACATTTTTACGCTTTCACGCCTAAATTACTACTCCATTTTCTTTTCTTACGCCTATAGAAAGCTCTTTAAGCGAGTAACATAACAAAATTCCCCGCATTTTCACGGGAATAGCAACTATACACCAGTATTTATAAAAAACAACAAAAAAACATGTTAGTAAAAGAACTCCAAAAGAAAAAATCCGAAAACATGTCAAAAAATCGCACGCGCGTCAAAAAACCGCACGTGCGTCATATACCATTCGCGCGAGCGTCACCGCGGCGAGCTCGACCGCGTACCGGCTGTGTTCGCGACCCGCGACCACGACGCGACGCGGCATGCGACCCGCTAGCGACTTGCCGCGGCGGTGGCCGGCGCTCTGACAGTGTGTTACGACCTTTATAATGTTGGTACTCATTTTTGAGGGTATCAAATGTATTTTGATGAAATAAATGTATGACGATTGGAAGATCTTAAATATTATGTCACATCAAAAACAACTTCTAGTATAAATGCAAGTTCTAAAACGATACTTATACAATTACTTAATTAAAGCACTAATATAAAAAAAGTAAAAAAACTCGAAAAGTTTACTTACTTTACTTTCAAATCACTTTGAAAGTTTGTTTAAAAACATCTTATTTACTACTTGGCAATCCGATAATATCCATGTGGTATATCATAATGTATCGAGTCATTTGGGCAAGATGACAAATGAAAACAAATAAATTGATAAGTATAGACAACCCCATGGGATCGTACAACCACATAAGTGTGAGCAACCCGAGTATCAACAATAACAACGAATTTGGCAACTTGATAAGTACAGGCAACCTCAATAAGAGAGTAATAAGTTAAGACAACCAGATGTGTCCTCACCTATTTCACCCACGGCGGCTAATGTTACCATGACACCAGCCAGCTACGCGGAACATATTATAGTGCACAAGCGTGTGCTAACACAGGGGCACTCTCTGTTTCTTTACTCATAGCCCGATAGGACGGCAATCCGTCACAACCGGAGAGAGATCAGGCGAAAACCGACATTTTAACGTGCCTTCCGAAACACGGAAGCTGTGATATTTCTAAACTGCACACAACTTTGGAAAAGAGTCAGTGCGCCTCGTGGAGACCTTTGACTTGGCAGTCCTATGGTCTTACCACTAGGCCCTGTATCCCTTCTATCTATTCACCTGCTAAGTCACCACTAGGACCAATGGACTATCACAGCTTCAGTTAATTCACCTGATAAGTATTCACGCCATAGGTCCGGGCCCCCACTATGGGCAGGCGCGGTTGCGAGGGGCGGGGGTGCGCGCGGCCCGGCTGAGGCGCTACACTGCGCGGCGCGGCTCGAAGCACCGACGACATCCACACCTTGTTCATATTCATCATGTAGTGGACTATTGATGATTACGGGAATTCTAGTGTCTACGACCCGAGATATCGCGGAACGGCAACCAATGGACCCTCATCGGCAACCAAGTCTACTGTTATGTATTTAACTTTTAGGTATCTGTGCGAGTCACTAACTTTTAGGTATTAGTTTCAACGCGAGCGGAGGAAAACGACGGGACATCGCGAATCAAATGTTTCAAGTCATAAATTGAAAAAACGCTTGAACGCGAGAAAATCGCGCGTTCTACCACTAATTTGACGTAAACGCACAAACAACTCAAACATTTGAAATCGTCGCGAGCGTTTGTCGGTAGCTCGGTCCGCGACTTGCATCGCACGTGCGTTTTGACAAATATTTTGCTACCGCGCACGTGAGCAAGAGGCACAGATGCGTTGTAGTGTGTGCTTGTCCACGATATCTCGGGCCATCGGAACCGAGCTTAGTACTCTGAACTGGCAAAGCAATTTAAACTGTCCAAGTATTTACGTATTTTTATAACACTATGGACTTTAATCCTCGTATCGCGGGGGGTTTCACAGACCTTAAATTCACATGCACAAAATCCACCCAGACTTGGAACAAGCATCTGTGGAAAGCACAAATTTTTGTCCTACGCGGGGATCGAACCCGCGACACGTCGCATACATAGGTAATTGGCGTGATGACCTATACCACTCGGCTATCCGTGCAGTCATATTTGGGCATAACCTCCAAAATAAACTTCACTGTCCCCAAAATTGTATCCCCCATATAGAAAAGACATACTTTTTTAATTAGTTTTAAATACAAGTTATATATAAATTGAATATGTATATTTACCTCATGGCCAAGAGCGATGAGCCCGTAGTTAAGCATGCTAGTATCACAATAGCTTCGTAGTAAGTAAGCATAAAGGTACTTTAGGCTGAAAACTAGATATCCCTGGGAATATCTACAGGACACGGAATGGACTAGGGACTACAGAAACCAAGGAACAGTGTGGAATTGTAAATGGAATGGACGGGTTCGATACCAGAATTGCCGAAAAGGAAGGTAGGTCAAAACTAAGAATTTTAAAAACAATATAGCCGCTAAAACACCACTTAAAGTTTATATTAAAATCTAGTTTAAAATACTTTTATACGAAAAGAAAAGTCTATTTTTTTTAAAGTCAGTTTCGGTTTCGATTGTTTTTTTTATCTTGCACACAGGACGACACAAGTGTCTATGCACATACAGTTTACATTTCAAAGAGTCTGCTTACAAAAAGTTTCGCACTGCAATTACAACAGTTTTAAAACATCGTATCACTTTTAATTTTAAGGGCTAAGCCCTAGAGAGGTCACAGAGGTAACACACTTCATTGTTGAACAAGGAGCTGGTTGTTGTCACGTTGACAGCAAAAAACGCGCGAGAAAATGGCGGAGAAAACTGACGTTAGGTGATACCCGCGGGGGAATATCATTTCGGCGAATTATTTACGTTAAGAGAGAGATTATTTCGTGTAGCTCAGCGAGATAGCGCGAAGGAGACTGTGGCAGGCGCCGTTCAAAGTGTGTAAGCCAAAAACCGATGCCAAATTTCACAATCAGAATCAGAGTACGTAATGCGGTGATAATAACTATATGTTATGTGCTGCGCTCACGTGGGTTAGGTTAGGTGACTCCGAGGGTCAGTATGGCGATCGTGAACTTTGACATTTGTCAAAAGTTTTGACGTCTTGGAGAAAAAAATGAGTTCCTGAGCTAAGACTTCCTGTCAACCTAGAGTTGCGTAGCGATGGGTGCTTATAAGGACCCATAAAATTGCTACAATCATAGACGGAATATGTTAGACACACAACGCGTCCCAAAAACCTAAGCCTTAAGTCCAAAACTTTTTTTTCGCACTTGATTGCTAACAATAGAAAAGGTCTAGGTACCTTTTCTACCTACTGAGGTCATTTTTGTTGCAAAACTGTGTTACTTTTAGACCCAAAACAATGCCTGATCCCTTATATCATAAAGAAAAGACAGCCGCTGTTGAATTTGTTCTCTACAACCAGAGCACATACGAAGGAATAAAGAATTGAACACTCAATTGGTAAAATGCAGTCTACTAGCACTAAGTGTAGTACTAGTAACTTAATTCTTGCTACTGCCTTATTCAAAACCTCATAAATTTTATCTTTCTTACAAGATACAAAACAAAAGGTAATATTTTGATTCCCTTCAAAAACTAAAGTTATCTACCTACAATCTTATCTAAAACATTCAATGCCACACGCACAAGGCCAAGTGCAAATATTCGCGAATCAAATGTTTATCAATTATCGATAGGTTTATTTACTTCCTATTTAAAGACGAATACCTATAATATTATCATCACGTGCTCTTTAAAAGAACCAGAAACTGAGTATTTTGCAAATAATAAAACACCTTTGCCCTGCAGTGGGACACTAACGGCTAATAATTATAATGGCGAAATAACGAGGAAACCCGCTCCGGGTCTGTAACCCGCGATGGCGAAATCGGTGACGCACCTCTCTACACCCCTAGCCTTAATCTCTGGTGTTGCCCCGGTGAATTAAAAGAGATACAAATAATAATAAGTAATTAAACTGGAGGGTCCTAATACCGTTTAAATTCGGACTGACACAGTTGTGAAAAGGAGACGCCGCTCTTCGCCTTGTAGTCTACTATCTAGCTTCCACAATTGCAGCAGTCTTAGGCTTGCCTGTCCACCGGAGCGGAGCTAGGCTGCGGAGCGGAGGAAACTCAGATTGATTAACCAATAGGATTGCACAAAATCTCCGCTCCTTGCAAGCCATTGGTTAATATTTCTCGGTTTCTCCGCTCCGCAGCCTAGCTCCGCTCCGGTGGACAGGCAGCCTTACTGACAAGCTATCAATATATTGAAAGACGTTTTCAAGTTCAGATGTTGTATACACCTTAAAACATACTATCAATGATGAATAAGGTTTTAATGTATTTAAATAATCAGAATAACTCATAACATCAATCATACAATATTTGTACCAAGAGACTCAAAATCAAACAGTTTTATTTCGAGTAGGCCTTCTCAGGCACTTTCAAAACTTTACTGACTCTAGTTGCGCGGTTCCAAAATGTCATTCTTATGGAGAAGAACTTGCACGAAACTCCATACTCCCAACTAGAAAAATACCTCAAGTTTTCTCAAGAAAAGACAGACATCACAATCATTAAAATCTATAAAATCTTTCTTAAACGTACCAGTACAATCTGTTGAAGGAACACCGTCATAATATCCCACTTCACAAGCATATCCCGTAACAACACTAGCACTGCACTCATCGTTACGTCACTATAGCACTGCATTTGTTACATCACTATTTGTGGCCATCTCAAATGTTACACTTGCATAGATTAAGTTCGGTTTATTGGTGTGTTAAAAGGGTAATGTTTTCCAAGATATTTCCCGACTATATTAATTTATTTTTGTGTAGATTTTATATTACACCTTCTTGGATATTACAGTCAACAAAATACTTTAAAAAGTCCAAATAGATATTGATTTGATTGAAACCAAAAAGTGCAGTCACTAGTTGTTCAAAATTTTCTACCCTTAAATTTCCAGCCCATTTTTCTTCTAAATCTCACTGTTTTTTAAGGAAATTTCCCCCATCTTACATAAGTATTGATAATTCAGTTTCGCAGACGACGCATTGACCCTTGTTTTGGCACGAAACTTTACGGCTCAAAGAAACGGTTTTTATTGAAACCACGCCGCTTGCCAGAAGACATTCGAGCTACTTCGAGTAATGGGGAAACAAATCAATGTTCATTTCATATTAGTATAAGTCTCCCAAAATATTGGAATCTCAAATCGCTAATTCGTAGTGAGCTAGCGTGGTGATCAATGCTTTTCTTTCCTATATGGAAAGAGGCCGGTGCCCAGCAGTGGGACGTATATAGGCTGGTTTATTTATTCAGAATATACGTTAATTATACGAAGAATTTGTCAAAAGTCCGGTGAAGTAAATTTTGGGGATCCCATACTTTGCTTTAACACTTCAGACACAAGATTTATTCACAATAACTAAAAGAAGAGGCTAATATTCCTGCTCCCCCTATTCACTTCTTTACATTAATTTGTTTGCGGGGTCCAAGACAGTCAATCTTTTCTGGATACACCTTAAGTATCTCAGGGGTATAAATTTGTAAGTAGATCCTGGCTTAAAGGAGCTGCAATGGACTAGCGTGGTGAGCTTGGGTAGTTTCACATAAGACCTAGGCAAAAATGCCTTAACATCCAAATATCTCTGATCAAACTAGTTTCACTGCCTAAAATTCACAAGACCACTTCTACCACTTAATGTTTGAAAAGGTCCAAAATTTCGTCCAAAAAATCACATCACAATATCGTCCACAAAATTTTGGAAAATCCTCGTAAATTCGAACGTTTCGCACGTCGTCCCTAAGTGTTAATGCGAGCGATACTAAAAATATTCAGTGTTATCAATGCGATATCTATTTGACAAGCAGACGACTTCGTCACACGTTGTGTAAGAGTTTAAACCGTTAGATTATGGAAACGTAATCAAGTTCTTGGCGATAGCACGTGAATGATGTAGATATAATCATTTATTTCATACCACGCCCTCACTGGCAGTTACTATGAGATATCGTTACATCATCATCCTCCTGCCCTTATCCCATTTTACTTAGGGTCGGCGCAACAAGTTTTCTTCTACCATTCTTCCTATCAGACGTCACAGTATCATTAACTCCTTTCTCATTCATATCATTCCTTATACAATCCATCCATCTTTTCTTTGGCATTGCCCTTCCTGTCCATCCATCAACATTCATCCCAACCATCACCCATCAACTTATCACCCTGTCACATGAGTCTAATCCCATATCCTTGAAATGGTTAAAATTGTTTAAATGACCAAAAAAGGTTTTTAGCAAAATCTGCTAAAAGGAAAGAAAATTAAGGAGCGAGGTTTCTATCAAAATTGGTCACAGCTTAGTATGGACACAATTCAACTTCCCTTCAGAATAAAGTATGATCTCAGTTTTAGCTGGTTCCCTTACGCTGTTGTCATGTGCAAAGGTGTAGATTTGAACGATCTAAACCTATTAAATAACACTATTTATGTCGGTATGGATGTAACTGAATCACGACAAACGGATGTGGATAAACGTTTTATATCACGATAGCGGGAATTACGCGGGTAAAACCATATTTATTGTGCAAAATTAGGTTCAATTCAGAGATAATTCTAGTTTAATTTGATAAATACAATTGTAGTGAATTGTAATGACAAATCATAACAAGCCAATAGTTTCGACAGGATGTTATCTACCTAAACTTAGGTTAAGAATTTTATCGATTTGATCTGGTGTAATCTTCCAATCGACTGGTCTGAATTAGATCAATTATTATAAAAGGAATTTACAAAGGAGTAAATATTAAAAACAATTGCGCCGACCCCAAGTAAAATAGAATAAGGGCAGGAAGAAGATGATGATGTCAAAGGAGTAAATATTCAAAGTAACAAAGCAAAAAATCAAAAGAATTTAGGTACAAATTATATTGACAGACCTATATTTTACATTGACAAAAACCGGCCAAGTGCCAGTCAGACTCGCGAACGAAGGGTTCCGTACTATAATCTATAATAGATAATGCGTCTACCTGTTACGTTTTCAATATTGAGCAAAAAATACGAAAACAAAACACGTTTATTGTACGGGGACCCACCTAAACAATTTCAAATTGTCATTTGTGAAAATTTCAGCTTACTAACTATCACGGTTTATGAGATACGGCTTGGAGACAGACAGACAGACAGCGGAGGCTTAGTAATAGGGTTTCGTTTTACCCTTTGGGTACGGAACCCTAAAAACAGAGGTGTGAAACCGCATGCTAAACTAACAAATTATTCAAATTTCAGACAAGTGTAACAATATTTACTTATACTTTTTAGAGCACTTGTTATGTGCTAATTGTGTGAACATGATATAATGGTTTCTTGTCTAGACAAATACTTCTTCAACACTGGGATTTAACGTAACTACATCCTAAAATACTTCCTAAAAAACCTTTCATTCCTACTTTAATATTATAAACGCGAAAGTTTGTAATTTTGGATTTATGGATGGATGTTTGTTACTCTTTCACACTCCAACGGCTAGACAAACTTCCATTAATTTTGATATGGAATTATTCGGCACCCTGGATTAAGACGGAGGCTACATTTCATTTTAATGCGACAGAAAGGGGGTAATGGTTTTGCAGCTATATCCGACATTCGCGCGGGCAAAGTTACAAGCAACAGTTCAAAAACTATATAAAAAAAATACTATAGAAAACCAAAGAACCAAACAAAAGATATGCCACTAAAACTTAAATAACACAAAGTAAACATTGATTTCAATCCTTGAGAAACTCCAGGTGTTAAATACTAGCTATGAAAGTGACGTCACAATCTGACCTTGAGGATAGACGTCGAGCAAACGAGTGACGTCACACGTGCGGTCACGGATAACACATAGTTTATCAAGTTTAAGTTATGTTTGAAGGAAATAGTACAACGTCTGCATTATAAATATAAATAAATAAATATTTCACACAAAGCCATCTAGTCTCAAGTTAAGCATACTTAGTAGCTTGTGTTAAGAGTTCTAGATAACCGATGAACATACTTATATATTTCCAAATACATACTAAAGATAAATTACACCCAGACACAGAACAAGTGATCGTGCTCATCACACAAACATTTGTCCTGGGTGGGAATCGAACCCACGACCTCTGGTATAGCAGTCAGGATCACTAACCACTAGACCAACAGGCCCATCATCAGGGATGAGACGTATTTATCATAACAGGCAGAATCATAGGTAGTAGGCAAATAACAAATATTAATAAATAAAAAATACGTATCTAATAATTTTTAGACATCTATCTGACGGGCTAATTAGATTTTTGGAGTCAAATATCTAATTGAAAAAAAAAGCATTTCAAGATTTCATACTAATAATTGTTTGTTGCATAATATTGTACTAGTGAGCCAAACATTTTAATAAAATCATCATTTCTAAATTACGAAAGTTCAGGTTAAGTTTAATTAGTAATAAGTACCAAAAATAAGTTAACTATTGCAATAGCCATCAATTTATCTCTAATTTTTAACTAGAAAATAATAAAGAAATAATAAGTTAGTTTTATAATTACATTACAGACACATGTCATAGACGATCACGAGCAAAGAAATATGTTTACTGCCAGCCTCCACACGTCATCATATTAAGCCAATGTAGGCCATCGTAATAGCCATCACAGACGCGAGAAATGAACCAAGCGCAAGCACCATACATTAAAAACACCATACAATCAAAATTGATTCAAACTTAATTCACTATGTCATAAAAACCGCCATTTTCCCGATCGAAAAACAAAATAAACAACCAGCTCCTCTTACCGAATAAAACGAAGATATCACATTTAACATTCAAAAATATCACATAAATACAAAAGAAAAGTGTTTGCAAAAAATGATGTATCGAAAATTGCAAATTGACATATGCTAAAGATGACAGCCGTTAGGTTTTGGAACGCCACGATAGAAAAAAAATATAAACGGCCAGACTCATAGACTCGAGAAAAAGTTTTCACGATGGAGGTTAGGTTAGAAACGTCAAATTTTTAGCGCGCTTTCGTAGAAAAGATGGCCGCCACGTGGCCGTTCGCCGCTGAGATTATTACCCGCTTTTATTTATTTCTAGACGTTACATTTCGCGCTGTTGTATTTTTAGACGCGAATTTCTATCGGAAAGGGGACGGGCGGTCGTTCACAAGATATTGTCTCTTAAATATATTGATGCTGTCTGTGCCACACTTACGAGTTTTATTCGTTTGAAGACTTGTTAAAATCTTTTTGCACACGTTATAATAATCGTACAGCATTACTTGGGGTAGAAAATTATCAAGACTTCCAGTATATGTCGTATCTAGCTCCCAGTCTCATCGACAGCTTGACACTATCTTTCAAATCGACTATCTGTCTGACAACACAGCGAATTTTCTAAGAAATACTGTAATTGGCAATACCTTATAATTTGCAATTTTCGGTGCAAAATATCATCCTATAACAATCGATCGGTCCACAGCTGTATGTATCGACTTTTTTCTAACAATCTTTTAGTGTTAGGTAAGATAGGCAATTGTGCTTAAAATAAAAATGGTATGCACTATGCAGCTAAACCCATTGAGACTGGAAGCAGTGAAAGTCTACCTCCACATATCTTGGTTCAATTTCTAATATCATTTATTTCAACTAGGGTAAGAGCCCTTTTCGAACGTCAAAACTATAGAAAGCACCCCGATCGCCTCCATTTTAGGCTAAACACTAAAATAGAGCGTTTTAATAACCATAGACCACATAACAGTAATTAGTTCGACATGTATGCAGTCATAGAGCTATTTAATATGGAATCTGAATTGGCTGCCAAATATCGATGCTCTCGGCAAGTACATTCACATATAAAAACATTTCAAACTTGTGCTTTCTAACTATTTTAAGACGGTGACTAATGTGGACGAAGTGTCTTGCATTTTTGTTCAGTCAGTTGTCCTAAAACCATATAGGTTATGAGGACGACGCTGAGAGGAGGAAAGTACTTGTAAATGTCATCTGTTTTTCGTTTAAGAGTCAATGCGAAGCCACGATACCGGATGACTGTATTCTCCAATTCTTTGCAGTCATACACACTCATTGAGGTTCATTAAATAAAGCAAAGGTTTACAATTGATGTCTAAATCCCATAGACTCATCATCATCTTCCTGCCCTTATCCCATTTTACTTGGGGTCGGCGCAACACGTTTTTTTCTTCCATTCTCTCTTATCAGACGTCACAGTATTATTTACTCCTTTTTCATTTATATCGTTCCTTCTACAATCTATCCATCTAAAGACTATAGAAAAAAATATGGTAGTTGCTTCAATTGAGCATAGGAAAGAAAAAAATAAGAAATTCAGTGCACAGTTCACTGCTCTTTCGACATGCGAAAATATTTTTTTAACAAATCTCAACTATATTCCTTGCCAAAAAAAAAAACTAGCATCAAAAAACTTTAAATTTCTTTGAAAAAAAATTACTATCAAGCAACACTTTTTGAAGGTCAAACTAATAGACAGCACCCCGTATCGTCCACCCTTTACCCCTTTTACAAACTACAGCAGAACTCAATCTTTCAATTTCTAAGCCCAAATATTTTTTTAGTAAATGTCATCTTAAAACAGGCATTCTAAACTCAATTTACATCCGCATAAGGTCGTTTATCGTTTGTACATCTACTAATACTTCGATTCCTTCCATAGAATATTCCAGAACGTTCTAGAAGGCACCTGGATATTTCAAGAAAAGTTCAAATACCTGCAGGTGTCAGTCCCAGCGGTTCATTGGCATTTGTAATGAGGTCATGTATTTGTGTGTGTGACGCCTACGCGGGCCGGCGCGCGCATGTGTGCGTATGCGCAAGTATCTGTTTATTATTTCCTGGTAGTTTATGCCGGGTAGACTTTTGTAGATTTCGTTTCGCGAAGAAAAATTGGAACTATTACGGATATACGTATGACGATAATTACATTTGGAGTTACTAAACAGTAGAAATTCATTTGGGAAAGATCACTATAGTGATTTAAGCTGATGTTCCTATGCTTTCCCAGAGCGGAGAAATTCCATGATAGTTTTTTTTAAGATATCTGAGAAAATAGGACGCCAGTCATAGTTAAATAGTAAATCAATAATGAAAGTAGCGAACCGTCGGAAAGTTGTAACCTTTTTTTCCATAGAAAATTGTAGGTGCAGAAATTGTCAACCTGTAACTCTTTATTTCTTTATATGAGAAAAGGTTTTATTATAGCTCTTTTCACTTATCATATTTATTATAGCAATGATGTAAAGATTTTGCGAAAACACTTCACACATCCGTCATTAAACATTTCTGATGTAAGCAAAGCTTCAGAAATGCCGAATTATAAGAATTAAACTTTATACTACAAATATTAACGAGGGTAAAAGTCACCTATATAACATTACCCTCTTAAGAAGCAGTCGGGTAAAAATTAGAGATCTTTCCGCTAGCCTAGACTAACTATCCCAAAGTTGACATTAATGATTTATTTATAAACATCCAGACTCAAATATTTATCAGTTGTTCCGAAGACGTTAACGCGATACTTAATATACAATATAGTTCACGCACTAAGATTGACGAAAAAAATACCTAAAAAGCTACTTTAGACAAAAAATGGAAACGAAATAAAAAAATCCTCAGATATATCCTAAAAAGTAACGAACGATAATCACACATGACATAACTTCCTAAAAAATCTAGATACAAACAAAAATCTAGATAATTCTAAGGCTGAAAACAACACAAATATAAATAAATACGACAATATAACAAAACTAGAAACGTGCAATATCAACAGAGCCAATGATGAGGTGATATTCGTGGATACTTTGATTTTTGGCGCCAAAATTATATTCAAAATGGAGGCACACTCAAATTTAAGATACTATCTATACTAATATTAGCTTTTGCCCGAAAATTCGTTCGCAAAATAAATAGGGATGAACAATAGATGTTGGCCGATTCTCAGACCTACTGAATGCATTTACAAAATTTCAAGAGAATCTGTCCAGCCGTTTCAGAGGAGTACGGTAACTAACATTGTGACACGAGAATTTTATGTATAAGATTAAATAGAGGTAAAGTTAGTGAGTTAGTGACGTTGTAGGGGGTAATTTTAGGATCTAGTAAAGCGATTATGACCTTAATGAATGACCTGTTGGTCTAATGGTTAGTAGCTCTAAAAGCTATATTACAGGTCGTGGGTTCGATCCCCACCCAGGACAAATGTTTGTGTGATGAACACGATCATTTGTTCTGTGTCTGGGTGTAAAATCTGATAATCATTTTGAACTAGCGATAAATCTGTTAGATATTAAGATAGGTCACAATGAATTATAGAAAGGGATCAAAGTACGAATGAAAAAGTACTTTTTAAACTAAAAACGTCTGGATCTATAAATGATAGCTGTCAAAATAGCAGTCAGCTGATTGGTTAGCGATCGATCAATCAAACGTTTAATATCTTAGAAAGTTTAAAAAACTCGAAAGAAATCTATGACATTAAATTATATTGCGTTCACGTTATTTTAGTTCTGAAGGTCGAATTTCTTTCTATTAAGAAATCGTTTTCATTAGACGTGGGATATTATATTGAAATTAAAATGGAGAGATCTTTTGAATTTTGCAGTTAACGATTTTGATAACTGCTTCAATAACTGGTTACGTGTAACTAGTCTGTATTATCTTGTAGCTTTTAAAAACTACTGGTTTTCAGATAGAGCTAACCTGAGCTTTAAAATCAAAAGGTTTTTTTTGCATGTAGACCTTTGTAGACACTTTCAAAAGGTTTATTTACTAATTCTATTTTTGCGGGTACCAAAATGTCTTTCATAGCCTATCATTAGGGATACGACTAAATAAAAAACTACGGGCTCCTAAAAAAACAAATGCCGTTGTTGAAACGAAACCCTGCTACGCGCAGTGTAGTACAGAATCTCGCTTATACAACAGCAAGATATACTTTAAAATGTAGTAAAATATAGTACATTCGCCAAATTTTACAGACTATCCACAATTTTCTGACTTAAAATCACTTCTTTCTGATCTATTTAACTGGCCTAGCGCTAGCTTTGACTTGACCATGATTAGGCCGATGTCAAATCAAGATTTTTTTCCCAAATATTTACAAATCTCGCCATCAAAGCATCCACGAAAACTACGAAAACTAAAATGAATACTTACCGCTTTAGTTTCTTCAATATCTTTCGAGTCCAGCAGCTTTCTCCTCGCGACCGGCGTCTCCGGACTCAAGTCATCCGTCGGCTCACTTATAGTACTCTCCGTACTGGTCTCCATCGACTTCAAATCTTCCAAATTATCCTTCCCATCTTCACATTTCTCCGTCCTCTTCTTCAAATAATTCTCATGCTCGAAAGTCTTATTCTCAAAGCCTGTACCACTAGGAGATTCTATATCGTTATCTAAGAGTATTCTTTCATCTTCCGAGTCTATATATTTCAAACTGCCACGCTTATCTCGTTTCTCATATTTCTCTTCATTCACATGGTTTAAGTCTACTTGTTTTTTCGGCGTTGCCCCTGACGACACCGGTTGGGATATCTGGATGTAGGACGCAAAGTTAGACGTGTGTTTTGGCGCTTTCGATTGCTTTTCTATATCGCTTTTTATATCTTTTATTTTATGACTGTCTACACTATTCCTCTTATAGTCACCGTCGCCATTTTCTACTTGAATGACGGTGGATTTTTCTAGTATCTTTCCTATCGGATTGTTTGGGTCGAGTTGGCTTTTGATGCTCGCTAAGCGATCGGATGGTAATTTACAAGTGAGAGAAGTTGACATGGTGTTATTTTTGTCGTTTGACGGTTTCGCTAAAGAGACTGGCTCGGAAATGGTTTTGCTTAGTGAGAGGTCTGAGTTGGAGTTTGATCGGGAGCTGGACGAGCCTACTTCCCACCTCAAGCCATTCTTTTCGTAGGGAAGGTGTACGGGGACTGGCTTGTCGTCTCTGGCAACGATTTTCGTGTACCCTACAGTCCCGTTCTCGCAATCTTTGAGTTGGTTTAGGTAGTGTTCCGTGTAACGTGAGTCGTTGGCCGGCAGTTTGGTCACCGTCATTTTTTGGTCGAATCTCTTTCTTATCTCCGAGACGGTCGGCACTTCGTTTCCGTTCGTGTCTTTAACGCCGTTTACCATAGATCTCTTGTAGTTCGGTGAGCTTTCCTTATACGATCTTCGTTCGGGTCTCTGGTTTTCAAATATTTACGCTTATTTTTTGTTCTTGTGACGTAAAAATGCGACATGTGATAAGTGTGTGTTAGTTCAACATATATACCATGCGTTGCTAATACCTGTGTATCATTGGTGGTCCTGATATATTAGGTATGAAGCGAATGTTTTTGTAGAAAGGAATAGCGCAACAATGATACACGAATGGTATTACAAGCAAGTTCGCGACTATGTTACTACGTGGCACGTTTTGAAAGGTTGGTATAGCAAAAGTAAGTAGCATATCTTTGAAAACCTTTCAAAAAGTGTTTTCTACAATTTCATAAGCTGTAAATTTCTCTGGCTCTTGAATTAAGTGCAATGTTAATGAACGTACACACACACCACACGCGCACACATTATGTTTGTGTGCCTGCGAAATTTTTCTCATAAACAACCAGTTTGTATGGTTTTAACATTGAAATGATGATGATGATCGGATCATTTCGTTGAAACGAATTTTACCGAAATAGTAATGAAAGTGTAAAATGATTTGATTATAAATATAATACATACAAATAATATAGATAAATGTATGAGACATAAATAATTTTGACCATGACTACGCTTTAAAAATTTATTATTCTTAATCGGCCGAACCTTCAGCCAACTGACTATTTTACAATAGTCAAACTAAACAAATCGCTCAAATGTATGGAATTGACAACTTTAAATCACGTGACTTTAAACGAAATGTCAGTCCCATACATTTGAGCTTTTAACTAACTTTTTAACTTTGGGCTACTTTTTTATGACTTTAAATATATTCACACACTTATTGTTTAAAATTTTTAGAACACAAATGAAAAATCTATCACAAATATAATGAAAAATGATATCTAAATGAACATAAAACTCAAGAATTTCAAACTTGATATAAAATTTTGATATGTATATTAAATACATATATGACACTATGATGAACAATAAAAAGACAGCCAATTAGTCACTGATAGGCTTTTGAACCATGCCTGCTTGACAGAAAAAAAAACACAAACCAAAAACTGTAGGTAGGAGTGACAAAAGTATATGTGTCTCTTTCACACTTATGAGATAGATATAGATGTGTGAAAAACAGATGCAGTTTCCGAAGTGATGTCGGCTCTCAGTCTCACCGACAGCTGAACTCCAGTATGTTGTAGAGTATTTGTCTATCTGATATATATTGGTAGATAGATACAATATCTTTTAAATAAAAATGGATTTTGATATTTTTTTTTATGAATATTATCTAATTATTGAACTTGTGTATTCAGTATGGATAGGATGGAATGTCTTCTTAGACATTCCATCCTATTTTTACTGATATCGCTATGAATAATAACAAATTACTGTATTAATTAATACTTATCACAAATCATACAGTTTATAGAGTTGTAAGCAAGTTTCTAAAACTTGTTTTTCAATTTCAATTGCCATTTCCAAATTGTAGCTGAGGAAATCTGAATAAGGGAAACTTGAAATATATTAATTAAAATCAAATCCCTTCATGAAATATAAAGGCCTTGCACAAACAGTAGCCATTGTCATCTTCCTGTCCTTATCCCATTTTACTTGTGGTCGGCGCAACACGTTCGTTTCTTCCATTCTCCCCTATCAGACGTCACAGTATCATTTACTCCTTTTTCATTCATATCATTTTTTGTTGTTGGACGGAGAGGAAGGGGAAGGTCAAAGAAAAGATAGATGGATTGTATAAGGAATGATATGAATGAAAATGGGTAAATGATAGTGTGACGTCTGATAGGGGAGAATGGAGGAAAAAATCGTGTTGCACCGGTCCCAAGTAAAATGGGATGAGGGCATGAAGATTATGATGATACCTTATACAATCCATCCATCTTTTCTAAGGCTCTTCTCAACCACGGCGATATAGGGTGGAATTAATATTGGGATATACTTTTGTCACTCCTTACAACAGTTTTATTCAGTTATCAGTGTCTGTGTAGTGTATACCTATATGTGTGTATGTGTGTGTGAGTTGAAGTTGGTCTTGCCATATTACTTTTTATCATTTTTTTTTGAAGTTTAAAAGAGATGCTTTTTGAATTTTTAGATCAATTATTATTTTTGTGTGTGTGGTTCAGTATTTTAAAGCTTTTTGACATATTTATCTTGAATTTAAGTTATATTTTAACCGATCAATGTAGCTAGTCTAGGTTTAAGTACACCACTAAATTATAATCTGTATGTGATTAATTTGAGGAAACAACTGTAAATGATTAGTTGAAGGAAAAAAGAATAATAACTAGTTTACCTAATAAGGCAAAATAATATACAGTATATGCTTTGTATGAATTATTAACTTTGATTGGAACTAATGCATAAGCTTTTATTTAATTTGCATATTTTTATTTTTTTGTTGATGTATAATTTAAAATATTTTTGATAGATAGTCAATTTATTAAAGAAATCTTCAAACCGAGGATTTAAAAAACGCGGGGTTCGATATTTTTAATCAAGGTTTATTATTATGAAATCATGTTTTTCTTTGCATTTTTTGTACCCCTACATTTCTATTTTGTTTGATTTAGGTATATTTCTATGATATCATAAACTACATACATGATATGTTAAGTATTATAAACCTTTCCTTACAGTGACAATGCTAAAAAGCATCGGAAAAAAACCTACAAAAAATGTATAAAAAAAAACAAATAAATAAATAAACATAAAATACAATGACACCTAACTACAAATCAAAAAAAGAAACCGCAGAATTTCGCAGACACTCAAATATACAAGAAATAAATAAATAGAAATTATAATACATGAGATATGTAAGAAAGATATTTACCTCAGATATGGCTGCCGCTGAATTCCTGGCTTTTCTTGCTAGCCTGTTTGGGTCGGCAGCTGGGGGGCGTCCAATATCATTCGAGATAGATTTAGACCTTGAAATCTCCCCATAATTTTGGTTCTGTTGCTGCTGAATACGCTGCGTCAACGGTATGTAGTTAGCTGGCGAGTATTTATTATACCATTCAGCGTGTGACATTGCTAAATCAGCTGATGTGAGCACAGGCCTCCTAGCTCTTGGTAAAGGATCGCTAGATGTCTTACTGCTTTCAGATCTAGTAGTAGATATATCACGGGACCGAGACTCGCTTCTATCAGATCGATATCTACTCGATATACCGCTATCAGAATCAGCAATACTAGGTGCTCGAGAACTGCGTCGTTCAACAATAGTTTTCCTTTCTCTATTTCCATCGATATCTGAATATCTAGATCTGTATTCAGACCTTTCGTAACTGCGTAGGGTGTCATAATTCCCGCTTGTGGATCTGTAGTAAGGTTTGTCGACTGTACTAGAGGTCAAGGTCGATCTGTATGACCCTGTGAGGGTCGAGGACGTGTTGCTGTACCTCGAAGGTGACACGACAGGCATGGTGAATGATTTTGTTTCTGCTATCTTCTCTAACACATATCCTTATAGTTATTGACTTATATTAATGTTATTTTATCCTGGAAGGCGGCCGTTTTCTTTGCATGTTTCGTGCTTGCTTCCTTTTTTTAATATTTGCTGCTTTTTAGCTGGAACAAATGAAAGAGGAGGTTAGTAAAATGAGCTGGTTGCAAACATTAAAATTAGAAAAAAACTGTCATCTTTTTTCAATCTAAATATAGCTAGCGTTACTTTCAAATGTGAGGATTAAAACTACATCCCGAAAGTTAAGATCGATTAAGTAATAGGACTTATTACGGATTTAACAAACCCACCTAAATCCATACATAATTATTATTTACATCAATATCAATCATCATCAATATCATAATATTTAAAGCTGAAGAGTTTGTTTGTTTATTTGAACGCGCTTATCTCGAAAACTACTGGATCGTATTAAAATTATGTGTCGGATAGACTTTTCATCGGGGAAGGCTTTAGGCTATATTTAAGCACGCTGCGACCATTAGAAGTTGCACAAACGGGCAAAATCTGTTCTTACACTCAATATAAAGATGAAAAGTTTGCTTATCAATTATATGGACTTCAAAACATTGCGCTCCTGATTTGAGCTATAACTGTGTAAAAACAGGAGTTAACTAAATACATTAAAATACTAGTTCTAATTAACATTACAATTTGCTTGCCTATTCTATTCCACAACCCATGTAACTGTGTAACAGTATCCCATAGTAAGACTGCGCATCAGAACAACATTTAATCGTCATAGCAATATAAAACATCCCTAGCGACAATATTGACAACAGATAACAATTGTGGTTGCCATGGTAACCACGCGTAAAAAACATCAATATTATAATGATAACTGCACGGATAGCCGAGAGGTATAGGTAACATGCCCATTTATTCTTTGACTTAAAAGTCATTGAAAAAAAAAACACGTCTTTTCAACCAACTTCAAAAGGAGTAGGTTCTCAATTCGACCGTATAAGCTTTTTTCGTCGTTTATGAACCGATTTTGATACTATTTTTTTTTTTGTTGGAAAGTAGACATATCCAAAGTCGTCTCATGATAAGGAAGTCAGGGTCTGAAGACGGATTGGTTGACCATAAACCTTACAACCAATCACAGAGCTTAGCTAGCCGTGTGGTGTCCGGATATAAAGAATAGCACCACCCCATATCCTCCACTGGGTGTCGTAAAAGGCGACTAATGGACCTTAAGACCCAGTGCACTGTACCAAGCACCTTGGGTCACCCGAATGGTGGCGGGTAAACAACCAACAATCGCATTCCCAAAGAGGGTTAGTGTCAGGCAGACGGCCGACTATAAAACCATAGCCAAAACTTTAAGCAACATGTCTAGAAGACGTGTTGCGCCGACCCCAAGTGAAATGGGATAAGGGCAGGAAGATGATGATGATCTGCGTTTGAGAAACAAGGGATATGTCTGGTTGTGTAAATACATGTGATTTGAATGTTTGCACAACATTAAGACACAAAGATTAAAGATATTATATCTGTATGCAAACAAAGGAAAGAAACAATAGATAATAAATAAAAACAATAATAAACATTCAAATAACGATAAGGAATTATAAAGATTTACATATAAATCATTGTAATAAAACATAAATATGGGAAAGTCATTATATTAATTCATTCTTGAATACTTATCTAGTAATACCTAAGAAACGTGCAGATAATTTATACATTAAAATCATGGACTGGTTTGACGGGCCTGTCGGTCTAGTGGTTAGTGGCCCTGACTGCTATAACACAGGTTGTGGATTCGATTCTCACCCAGGACAAATGGTTGTGTGATGAGCATGATCATTAGCTCTGTGTTTGGGTGTAATTTGACTATAATATGTGTGCATTTAGAAGTATATAAGTATGTATATCAGTTGTCTTGTACTCATAATATAAACTCTGCTTAGTTTTCTAAGAACAAGGGCAGTGTTACAGTTTAGGTTTTAAGAAATTATGGAAGAATAAACTTCTATGCTTTGCTATTATAAGAGCAAATTAAATTTTGAGTTTTATATGAAGTTTTGAAACTAACTCAGTTCTTTGAGTGGTAATGTTATAATGCATGCAAGTCAAGTTCAAAACATAAGTTATTCTTCAATACACGTTGATTATTTGTGTTGTTTTTAATAATGTAATTTCTTAACAATTCTAAGACGTTATCTTAGAATCTGATGGATAGTGAAATGGATATTGTGAGGAAACCTGCATTGCATATATTTGTACTGAAAGTTGCTTTTTAATTGTCAACCAGAATATGAAATTAACATAAGCTAGTACTAAATTAACTCAAAATTTAGTAATTATAATAAACCTTAACTTTCCTTTTACTTTCACCCGCAGATGTCAGTTATAACTGCAAAAACATTACCCCCTTTGACACAGTACTACTTGCAAACTTTTTCATTTATAATATTAGTATGATGATAATTATGTGTTATCATTTATCAAACATAAGAACATAAGAAAACTTTGTGCTGTTTCTTTCATTCTGCGATTAAAAAGAAATATTTACATGGTATTTATATTAACAATCAGCTGTCACTAGCTTGCACAATAACAATGTTCAATGAATCATGGAACAGGGAAATGTATGATTTTATTCATATTTTAAAATTCCTAACTCTACTTTTATGGCAGGAAAATTGTTGTTGTATTCAATATTATACATAATGGATTTGTTGTATATATTTCTTGAGTATTCTTTGAGTTTCTCCTGCTTTCCTTTGCCTAAGCTATATTAGTTTTAACTTCCAGTCTTACTAAATATGACTGAATACCGTTCGTCACAGAGCGACTGTCTATCTGACCTCCACAACCCATGTTACTGCGTAACACAGTGTCCCATAGTATGACTGCTTTTCTGAGTGAAAAGTAGCCTATAGTAAAATTGATCCAGTTATTTAAGTGTGTAAGAGTAATTAACATCAATCCGTCCATCCTTTCATATTTATAATATTAGTAGCTCAAACCTAGGTAATATTTGTAATACCGATTCTGTACATTGAAAGGAAAACCATCCTTTATGAGTGTAACAGTGTATTTTATTCGTCA
This sequence comes from Chrysodeixis includens, assembly GCA_941860345.1. NCBI lineage: Eukaryota > Metazoa > Arthropoda > Insecta > Lepidoptera > Noctuidae > Chrysodeixis > Chrysodeixis includens. Next base: position 5,019,959 of record OW796110.1, on the reverse strand, counting down.
TTTGATGACAAATTGTTTATAATAAACTTCATACATTTCGACCCACCCCATCTTCACACATGTGTAATACTGATATAATATACATATGAACCTTCCTCTTAAAACATTCTATCTATTAATCAAACTGTATCAAAATCCATCGTGTAACATTCTATTTATTAATCAAACTGCATCAAAATCCATTGCATAGTTTTAAAGATCTAAGCATACATAGGCACAGATAGCGGGAAGGGACTTGTATTATACTAAGCCTTGATACTCAATTTTGTATAGAAAATTTACTGTTATTGGTGAAGAATTAAGCTTGTTGTTCAAAAGATATATCTTCCTTGAGTTGTTATATTCATTAGATATGATTAGAACAAATCCTACTAATATTATAAACAAAAAATTTTTTATTATGGATGGATGGGTCGATCTTTGTAACACTTTAATGCTCAAATGGCTGGATCAATTTTAAATATTTTTTCATGTACTTAGCTTACATCCCGGATTATTATATAGACCACTTTTTTTGTAAAATTTCATGAGTGATTTCCGTAGCATCATCAGAGGTGGATAATGTTTTTGCAGCTATAACCGACATTCGCGCGGGTGAAGTCGCGGGCAACAGCTAGTACTATTATACTATTCAATGACCTAGAAATCCTTCATTATCCGTTGCTATACAAAGAGTGGACTGCTGATAAAATACCCATATGTAGTCAGACATAAACATTAGACTGTGTTGCCAGATGCTGCTCTCCCTTAAAATAGGGTAAAATTTTGTTTCAAATCACAAATTTTGAGTGAAAGTTGAATGAGACTTGCGTACTTTTCGACTTTTCAGAGATTTATATTTGCGGCATTTTTTTTACTACATAAAATGTATTTAATAAGTAGAAAGTGTCTTAGGTAGTCTTAAAAATTATGATTTCATACGCTTTCTAAATAGCTACGAGTTAAGAACGAATTATCGTTTAGTTTTGTCCGTTATAAACAAGAACGAATTTGGTTTCACAAAATAATGACATTACGCGTGCGTAATTTAATTTGCACAACAAAAAGTGAAAGGAAATTGCAATTCATTGCAATGTTTTTGTTAACTTTTTCCTATATTTATCCTCGAAATATGTCCTTGAATGGGCATATCCTGTGGGTTAACCAAAATTTCGCGACTGGTAACTCTCGTTTAAAAAAAAACCTCCGTATTCGAGTAAAACACGGCAAGCACGATGCGTATTCTATTTATTTCAAGGTCATGCAAGAATTGATCCAATTACAACCTTCACGGACAATCTACACATGAAAGTATCTACATAACAAATCAAATAAGTGTTTTATACAAAATTCACGCCTTACCGTTAAAAAAAAATCGTAACCTGATACCACTGCATGTAAAATTGATTTAATACTCCAAGGCCACAAGATATTAAACGTTTTTGATGCGTAATTACCAGTTTAACACGACTACACCGCCTCACACTTGCTAAATCACCAAATATAATTCCAAAAATACGATCCAGTATTATTTTTAGCGACATAGCATGACACAGCCTAAGTTCTTATAAACACTAATTTAATCCTTTTAACCACGTTACATCACGTGTTTGGTACGACATAACGTAAATATCGATCGTTAATAACCAGTTTTCGTGTTCAAAATACATTGGATACTCACAAAATATCAAAAAATTCTCCGGTAACTTAGTAACGATATCACACGCTTTTAACTCGAACAGTCGCTTTTATAACTATTATTTTATTTAACACTCGCGTCGTACACTTTGATAGTCACTTTAGTATATTTAATTGTATTAAAATGGAGCGTATACGTCGGAAAAATATATTTTCTTGTGCTCCTATGTAATTTTAGATGGCTCCATGACTCCAATGGCGTGACGTCACTCAGATTGTTGGCAATCCTATTTTTATGCCACTTCCTACTCAAACGATAAAAAGTCTTACTAACTTTATTTTTCGTGCAATTTTGTTCCTTTCTCCGATGTTATAAAGCATACTTTAGATTTCCTTCAAGGATTATAAACCTGTGATGGCCATGCGCAGTGCTGCCATAACGAAAAACCAGAACTTGTTTTACTTTTTTATGCGTGACTCAACACCAGCTGATTGTTTTCTGCGTGATTTGTGAATTATTTCGTAATATACGTATTTGGCAATAGTATAATATTGTGAATATAAATAAAAAAGGTATAATTATAGGACAATGAACATCGACATAAAAAATAAAAATAAGTTTTGTTCTTAAAATTCAAGTTTCACGTGGTATTGCTACTCGGCGCTAGATGGCAGTTGCTGCAGTTATCGTAGCGATTTATTCGACGCTAGATGTCACTACTACCCTATTCATCGATAGTTTTGTACTTTATTACACTTTGATTAACATTAGATTCTGGGTATTGATTACTGTTTATTTCGTTACTAGAATACTTAAAACTATTAATTCAATGAAATAATCCGCATGACTAAACACATCTCCTTTAAAACTACGAACAAGGCGGTTTCTATATTTTGTATTTATGAAATTTGACTATTTCTACATATATCCAAAAATGCCTAAGACTGATGATATATCTATTTTATTAACTGCTATTCTTAAGACTAAGGTACTGTCTGAGATATGAAATAGGGTCTCTAAGGCTACCATGAACCCTACGAAGAAATTTCTAGTTATTCGTATCGAAGCATTATAACTTGTATTGAAAAATATGCACGAAAATATTTCTAGTCGGTAAAAAAATATTAAATTTGTAATTGATTAGTTATTAGACCTATTCAAATTCGACAAATACATAGACGAGAATATTCTAGCTTTATTTGGGAGTCTACAGTTGCAGTAGTGGAAACGCGACACTGCTACGTGATATAGATATTTTGCTTCTACAGTAAAGATTGCTTTTCAGAGCTATATTAGCATTTTAGATATTTTAATTAGCGTTGACATTGATCTTACAAAAACACTAGTTATTATGTTGACTGGGATCGAACCAGCACTCATCTCAGAAATATTTTTGGGCAAATAATTTATGACTGGCTTGATGGTCTAGTAGTTAGTAGCCCTGACTGCTACACCAGAGGTCGTGGGTTTGATTGCCACCCAGGACAAATGTTTGTGTGACGAACTCAATCACATTTTGTTCTCTGTCTGTGTGTAATTTATCTATAACTTGTAGATATGTACTCAAAATTATATAAGTTTGTTTATCTGTTGTCAGAAACTAGATGGCGTTGTCTGAATGTTGAGAGATATTTATTTATTTATTGGAATTCTATTATTAAATATATTCCATTTTCTTTTACCTATTTCTTATTTCTCTGCGCAAGCTTTTGGTTGTTTGGCAGATAATGCCATTGTACATATTATTTGAAAAAGGCAAATAGCATTTTGCCTACCATATTAAATGATAAAGGATAAAGGAAAAATTAAACAAAGAAATGCAGAAAAAAGTATATTTTTATTTCAATTTGATATTTAGGTAACAATCATATCAAGTAAAGAAAAGAGAGTTAGTAATAGTTGGAAACTTATTTATTTATTTGTAGAACGATCTTAAAGTACAAGTTTAAAAATCAAGATAAATAATGTTCATGAAAACTGTTGAATTGAAAATGTACGTAAAATTAGTTAGCAGTTATAGTATGCAACAAGGGTTTATGAAAATTTGTTTTTTACCTGTATCATAGAATTAAGTTTTTCAAGGCATTTTCGATACATATAGAAAGAATTATTTGTACAAATATAACTAAACAGACACTTCATGAAACAGCTCTAAAGGTACCCTAAGTATTATCTATTGTAAGTATATTTTTGAATAGAATAGAATATTTATTTCTTTGGAAGAATATTGTTACATAAAATAAAGCCCACAATAGTTTGCTATTTCCCGCAAAATTTGGTGATAATAACATAACAAAATGTTGATTCTAAATGTAATTTTATCTCGGTTTAAGCCAACAACGTTTTTCATCAAGCCTGATTTATTAAATACCTTTTCTACCCTTTTTATGGAATCAAATACTTTTTAAACAGCGTTGGATAGGCTTACAATAATTAGTGACCGCATGTGTAAACTAGAGTAGGTTTTCGAATACTTCACTGTTTATCGAAAAGTCCAATTTTAATCAATACATGAATATTTAATAAATAAAAGAAACGTACATAAATAAAAACTCAACTGGCATCGGAAACAGAGTAGGTAGGTACCTACCTATAAACTTAAAACGAGGAATTTTGCGATACAAAATTTTAATATTCCTAATTTATTTTTAAAGTACGGCTCACTAACAAATTACATTTTCAATACAGGAAATTGCAATAGACTGCAGTACACTCATTAATGCTAATAAACTATTTTAACACACAAAAAACATTAAAATACATCACTTAAAACCTAAAAGAATACAATACAGATAAAATATACGCAACATAACCTAAAATTCATGACGTTTCTTTGTAATCTCGTTGCGATGGCGCCAATTGTGGTATTGTCCGTGAACCAGGAAAGTTAGTAGGACGTACAGTGTCACCCAATAGTTGTAATACAGTACTATACAACCTACTACCTCACCCAGTAGACAGACTACTTCGTTTTACTTCAAAACTTGTGTTCTTTGTCGTTCGCGGGAGATTTTCTTGAGTTTTCTTCGTTTATCTGTGGAGCTTAGACTAATGTTTACAGGATTGTGTGTAAGCTAATGATGTTTGTCTATATATTGCAATCTTTGATTGTTAGTTAAGTATAAACTTGTTTTGAATATTAGTAGGTAGTATTTAATAATGAGATTTCAATAAGTTTTTTTTTGTCTCATAGTATAGAAATATTTATACACTGCAATATTTATGGTAGATATGAATATTAATTGCTAAACTTACAATTACAAAATAACAATACTTTGAATTTATAACACAACTTTTGACGTTATCATTGTATAGCTAAATCTAAAATTTAAACCTACCTATTTATTGACGTACATAGTTACTTATTAGATATTAAAAAAAAACATTCTTAAATAATAAATTCTTGGATACAAATACATAATTATAAAAAGAAAGGGATAGGGATGTCAACTGGTCCTAAACAGTAAAAACCTATTATTTTACTCTATCAGTCTTAAGTTACCATTCCCATTACACAGTGTAGTAGATAATATAACATTTAGATACATAACGAAAAACAAATTCCCGAAAAATAATTAAAATAAAGTAATTTTACATAATGATTTATATGCTTTAATCTACAAAAAAAAAATAACAATATAACGTAATTAAAATGTGCGACATTTTATTAATCATTGTCTTCAAATACAAAAAAAAGAAAACCATAGAGCATTTCCTAAAAAAAAAAACATGGCGATTCGAACTTAGTGGTAAATTACAAATAAAACAAAATAATGATAGAAATAATAGTTAATTAACTTAATTAAAAGGAAATTAACTAAAAAATGGTTAATACTACTGTGTATAAAACTAAATACAGTGTGTATTAAAAGATATACCACAGGTCAAACAACTAAAGAATAAGTTTTAACACAAATACTACAAGAAATGTGTTTACTGAATATTAAAAATATATAAAAAAGTCGCTTTCCAATCTAAACATACATAGTTACAGATATCTCTGTCCCTATGTACGCTTAGATCTTTAAAACTACGCAATGGAATTTAATGCGGTTTTTTTACAGATAGAATGTTTCAAGAGGAAGGTTTATATGTATAATACATTTATCAGTATTGCACCCGTGCGAAGCTGGGGTAGGTCGATAGTTATTATTTAAACCTTTTTTTCATCAATCAGTTTAATATGAGAAAATAAATGCATTATAAATGAGTTATTTTAAAGAAATTTTCGCGATGAAATTAGTATTTAGATTTTTATTCAAGAAATTGGATGTGTCTTTTGCTGCTTTTTGCAATAATAATGTATTGGATGTAAAAGGGACCGCTTTTTGTCTCCTTTCAATATTCTAGGTCTTACTTTATGCGATACGTTTTTGAGTGTATACAATTACTTTACACAAAATAAACCAATTTCCAGTAAACACATTTCAAAATTGAAAAATAAAAACACAAAAAAACGAAATAATAAAAAAGTAAAGAAAAAAAGTAGAAAAAAATAATCGAAGGGCGACGATTTCCCGCCAAAACTGCGCCCACGTATCACCAAACTTGTGTGGGGTCGCACACGCCCGCGACTGAACTGTCGCAACACACCACGTACGACTAAAAGTCGCAAGAAAAGGTCGTACCAGTAGGGTACTAATCTCTTTAAAATATCTGTAGAAACTGTTTTGCATCCTTGCGAGTATAATTAAAGTCTTTAAGACAAAAAAGACCTCGAAATTTTTGGTAATGGCAAAATTTAAACTGCCGTAACAGTATAAATTTTGTGGTTGTGCGACAGAAAAGTCGCAAAGTCGCGGTCCCCCAACGCTTAAACGCACAAGTTCGGATCTACGGGTTCCAGTTGAGGGGGGCCATTTAGCTAAAAATACATAGAAAATAAAAAAAGCACGCATAGCTATGTTTTTATACTTCTCATACAAGAAAACCAAAAATATTTTTTTTTGTTTTTATAATGATTGTCATTTTATAATTTATCTCAATACATAATTATGCGTACTGACTTAAAATAAACAAACACAAAAGAAAAAAATAAAAGATGAAAAAAAAAAATAAAAAAAATTGATACCTCTTCTAGACCATAGACGAGATTTGCTTTTCATATTTCCAAAATGGCGGCATAGTAAAAGAATCTTTTGTCACGTGGCCGAAATCGGAACTAATGCCGTCATATACGATAAACCATCACTTTTGACAGACAGTTAAGTTGATTCTTGTTGCGAATGCACACCAGCGCCCTCATGTTAATGTCATCCACGTGCCAAAAGATCCTTGTAGCTTGAATATAATGCTCTTGAGTGACCCAACCGTCTGTCAAATACCCTGATACTTAGTTTGGGTCAAATAACTATGGTTGGTAATAAAATTGGTTTACTAACACGACTATTACATAAACCAATTCTCGTGTTAAGTTCAACGTCGACTTGGAAGATCTTAAAAATCAAAATTGAACAAGAAATAATAGCAATAAATACAAAATCATTATTCAAACCAAAATAGAAAAAGTGTACTAAGTACTAAGTGTAAAAAATAAATCAATAAAGACATTCGTGAGGATGATTCATACTTAAATGATATAACGGTTAACTCACGCGTTTTTATCGGGATAGTTCGACTCGCTCGTCCACCGCCGCGTCAGCTCATGATTAAGGACTCCGGTTGGGTCCGAAACTAGTCCCGCTATCCCGATACATACGCGTGAGTAAACCGTTTTATCATTTAAGTATGAATAAAGACATGTAATAAGTAAGAGCAACAAGTTAAAAACATTTACAAACTAAACAAAGATGGAAACTGAAGATTGAAAACGGTAATTATTTCTTAGTCCCTCCTAAACATCATGCTGTCTTTATTACTTTAAGGGTTAAAAATAGAGACAGGATGACATTTAAGATGACGAAGAAAAACGACTTAAAAGATAAGATTTAATATTAATATCTACGGTATGAAGCTGTGATAGCCTAATGGTAAGACCGCAGGACTGAAAAGTCAAAGGTCTCGAGTTCGATCCCCACCGCGCGCACCGACTTTTCGAATATTTTGTGCGTTTTAGAAATAAATATCACAGCTTCCGTGTATAGGAAGGGGCGTAAGAATGTGGGTCCTGCGCCTGATTTCTCTCCGGTCGTGTCGGATTGCCGTCCCATCGGGCTATGAGAGTAAAGGAACAGAGAGTGCCCCTGTGTTAGCACACGCTTGTGCACTATAATATGTCCCGCGTAGCTGGCTGGTGTCATAGTAACATTAGCCGCTGTGGCCGAAATCAGTCTGACATTATTATAAATGTACCTTCTCGACCGATTTCGGTCGCGGCGACCATTTAAACTCCGTTATAAATTAAAGCTGTCGTTGGTTTACTAACATATCATCTTCTTCCTGCCCTTATCCCATTTTACTGGGGATTAGCACAATACGGATTTTTCTTCCATTCTCCCCTATCAGACGTCACAGTATCATTTACTCCTTTTTCATTCATCGCTCAAACACATCCATCATTCTTTACTTAACTTCAGAAAAAGGAGTGTAAAGTTTTCAAAGTTAATTTTTTGTATTAAGGTACAATGTGCGCGCAAATCTATCCTCTACTTTGTAAAACTGTAGTTTTTTTTTTACAATATTCCAAAAAAATGAAAGTTTCACAAGTTCCTTTATTCCATTAAAAGTTTTGAATGCCAAAACAATTTTAATATAGGGTATCGTAAGAATCATCAGTGCGAAAAACACTGACTTATAATATTATATATTTTGTAAAAGAAATAAAGCAGTTATATTTCGACTTTCACGTGGCCATTTTACAGGCCTGTTGGTCTAGCCTAGCGGTTTGTGACTTTGACTGCTATATCAGAGGTCGTGGGTTCGATCCCCACCCAGGACAAATGTTTGTGTGATGAGCACGATCATTTGTTCTGTGTCTGGGTATATTTTATCTATGGTATGTATGTATTTGGAAGTACTTATGTATATTTATCAGTTGTCTAGTACTCATAACACAAACTCTGCTTAGTTTAAGACTAGATGGCGTTGCTTGAAAGTTGTAAAACATTTTTCTTTTTTTTTTACATTTAATGAAAATAGGAATCCGAATAAATGTATTTGGTTGTCTGTCTGTCTGTCTGCTAACTCAATGATCATAACTAGACTTGTCTGCAGAGTTAGTTAGCCCAAAAGTAACTGCCTGTAGTGTAATTTCTTACCATATTTTAGCTATCATACATAGCTTACATATTTCTTATCATCATCACCTTCCTGCCCTTATCCCATTTTACTTGGGGTCAGCGCAACACGTCTTTTTATTCCATTCTCCCCTATCAGACGTTACAGTATCGTTTACTTCTTTTTCCTTTTTTAACAGATTTCTTATACAATTCTTAATTAGTCAACAATCTTTATTATTTTTGCATTTACATACAAATAATGTGAATAAAACTGGTGCGTTACTAAAGAGTCATAGGTTCGAGTCTTATATATCTCGTATTTAATTGCAACTATCACTACATATTATAAAACAAAGTCCTCCGCCGTGTCTGTCTGTTTGTTTGCAAAAACTCTAAAATTACTGCACCAATTTTCATGCTGTTTTCATATAGAAGAATTGGGCGATGGGTCAGCTTTGAAGTTCTATATATGGATTTGTATGCACGAGGTGCAGGTTCGATCCCATCGCAAGTAGGAATAAGTACTTATCAATATGACTTTCAAAGTTTTTTACTTTCTTAATTATTTTAAGACACTACTGACAAACCATGAAGGAATACTTTAAGAAATCTGAATTCTAAATAGTGTAATCTGAAATCGGCCGCAATGAGCTAGCGTGGTGATCAATGCTCAAACATTCCCTATATGGGAAGAGGCCTGTGCCCAGCAGTGGGACGTATGTGATATCATCATCACATACAATTAAAGACTACTGACTCTTAGCTACATTTCGGAGTATTGTATTCTATGCAGAAAATACTAAGCTTATGTAGACAAATCTGAGGTCAGAACCTAGCCATATAATAAGGATTGTTTGCTATTTAAGAAATGTATAGAAAATCTGGTTTTCTTAGATGATGGCACAAGACTCGTTACTCTCGACCTGAAAATAAGAAAAGCATATTTTTATTATCCTATAAGTTATTTACACACTACACTAATATAATATTGGTATTCTAATTTAGTGTAATTAAAAGTTTAATCCGAACGGTCACAATGAAAAACATGTATACTCGATTAAACAATTGAAGTTTAAGTCCTAGTCAAACGATTTAAGAAATCGTGAAATTTTCTTTCAAATTAAACTATTTATGTTTAGCTTACAATATCTGGAATATTCCATAACAGTTTCAGAAATTTCGCATAAGAACATGTTTTTGCTCGTGACATTGCATATAAATAAAATTGGATTGTCTGATTGTAATATTGAAATGACCGATTATTACTACATGCGTATAAATACATATACAATAGACAAAGTAACATTTTTACAGTTCAAGTCTGACTGTCTGCTTGTCCACGCTAATCTCTGAAATGGCTGGACCGATTTATACGGGTGAAGTAATTAGGAGTAACTTAGGCTACTTTTATTTTGAAAAATCTTTTATTTACGAAAAAAGGGATGTTGCAATGTCTAAGTATAGTCCAGTTTCGAGCGTAGCTAATACACATGCAACCACAGTGCCGAATCACATAACTATCATCTATAATATTATAGAATAAGCGTCTATCTGTAACCGTTTTTAATATTGAGCAAAAAATACGAAAATTTAACACGTTTATTGTATGGGGAAAAATGAGCTTAAAATTCTTTTTAAATTTTTAGTATTTGTTGTTATAGCGGTAAAAGAAATGCATCATTTGTGAAAATTTTAGCTTTCTAGCTTTCACGGGTTATGAGATATAGCCTGGAGACAGACAGACAGACAGACAGCGGAGGCTTAGTAATAGGGTTCCGTTTTACCCTTTGGGTACGGAACCCTTAAAAACTAGCAAACCTTTTTGTTTAATTCAAAGCGGACGAAGTCGCGGGAACAGCCTAGTGTTACATCTGTCAAACTATCTATCACTTGACATAAACAATAAATAAGCAATGTTAATATCAAAGTGATTAATTTGACAGCTTACTGATAAAATATATTACACATTCATGTGAAAGAACAATGAATATCCTACTAATATTATAAACGCGAAAGTTTGTAAGTATGGATGTATGTTTGTTACTCTTTCACGCTTAAACGACTGGAACAATGTTGATGATGTCTGGTAGAATATAGAGTACCTACCCTGGATTGATACACAGGCTACTTTAACCGACTGCGTTAGAGGAGGGTAAAGTTTTTGTGTAGTATGGGTAGTGTTGTCGTGGGCAACAGCTAGTTAAAAATATCATTGATTGATATATAAATAAACAAAGTGAAATCAAATTAAAAACTACTTTTAAAACCCGCAACACACTTAGAATTAAATCAATAAGGACTATTAACAAAAGATTTCTACCTTAGAATCGAAAGAACTACTTATAACTTAAAAATCAAATTGAATCAATCCCCTATAATAAACGAAAATACCGTTATTCGCACCCCTAATAATACGTAAAAAACAAGTTTATAACAAAAAAAACGCCGTCGTTTTGCCAAAAAAGCACTTTTTACTTAAAACGCCCATCTGTTGTAAGTTCTCACGGTTTCTGCCGTTTTTTTAACTTTTGCAAAGAATCTTTACACCTGTCTTATTATAAGGTAAGATGCTATTTACCTACTTATTATATTGTTGGTAACAATTAGTAGTTTCGAATTAATTTTATTGTGTAGCTTTGTATGTCTATCTTTTATGCTTCTACCGCTAAAACATTCCGCCGATTTTGATTGAATGTACTTAAACATAAAAAGGGATATTTATATTTATTATGAGTCCAACAAAAATATATGGCATAAACAAAGGGAGGCCAAGTTTTCTTTCACTGTTTGTCGGTAGAGTCTTAGAATAGTTAAGAAAGTACATATAACTTTGAAAAAGTCACTTTGGTACTTGCTTGTGCTGGGGATCGAACTTGCACCTCGTGCACACAAATCCACACATAGAACCGCAAGGCCACCACGACTTTTTAGCTTTAGCACCTTACCATTTCTAACTTAATTAATATTACTAAAAAATAACATATTTACATATTTCATTTCATAGTTTCGTTTTAAATGTTATAAATTTCGTTTTATTTTTTATTTAGTATAGTTTCTGTCTAATAAATATCTTAATAACAAACAATCCATTCTAACATTACAAACTCCTTACAATCTACCCTAAAGGCTACAAACAAAAAACAACTAAACAAGTACAAAATCACTTAACATTTCACCAAAAAATCCATCTTTCAATTAACGTGAGCGCCCAAAATATTACCGAAAATAACTCGCCCGGGGGTAAGCAGGGGTGGTGGGGTGTCTAGCAACTGTCTAGACGTAGGGGGGGAGTGGGGTGCGGGCAGGGGGGGGTGTCTAGACATAGCTCATCGACTCGGCTTTGCTCGCAACCTCCTACTAGCTATGCGAGCCTGGTACTTTTGATTTTGTGAAGGGATGATTAATAATGGTTTGGGAGCGTGTAGTATTAAAAGAGCTTATAATACTAAACAAAGAATATCTACATTTATAACAGACTAAACTTATTTAACTAAAAAAATACATATTTACAAAGAGTCGAAAAATATATCCTCATCTCCGTCAATGGCGGGAAACGTGCCCAGGAGACTGCCCGCATTACATTTATTATATCGTTTTAACAGATATCAAAATCAAAAGGTTTTTATTTCGAGTTCTTTTCAGGCACTTTCAAAACGTTACTGACTCTAGTTGCGCAAAATGTCATTCTTATGGAGAAGAAACGGCAAGAAACTCCATATATTTGAGGATATATACTCCCGATATTTGAGATATTCTAAGTAAATGCATGAATGATTAAACCGGTACGTTCAGGTAAATAATGATGATATTTATTTAATTAAAAAGATGTCGTGGTGGCCTTGTGGTTTTACGTATGAGTTTGTATGCACGAGGTGTAAGTTCGATTCCCAGATCAGGAAAGTAGTACCAATGTAATTATTCAAAGTTATATGCACTTTTTTATTATTCTCAGACACTGCTGATAAACAGTGAAAAGAACATTGTAAAGAAAACAGGATTTAAAATATTGGATTCTGAAATTGGCAATCCGCAGTGAGTTAGCGTGGTGATCAATGCTCAAACCTTCCCTATATAGAAAGATGCCTGTGTGTTTATTATTATTATTTTAGTTAAGAAAAAATTTACTATTTACCTGTTAAAAAATAAGGAAAATTCATTTTTTAGTTGATGTTGCACCGACGATTTGCGGCGATCCATGCTGCCATAGGGATCCAGTAACTCCTGAAAATATAATGAAGAAATATATTAGTTTTGTGTTTATTTATAAGTGTAATGATTAGTCAGATTGGCTAGGATAGGATAAGATTGTACAGAAAACAAAAATCCTAATCAATTCCAAGTGCTCCTAAGTACATATTCCTCAACATTCCCACAACGCCATCTAGTCTCAAAATAAGTATATGAGAGTAACTTGTATTATGAGTACTAGACAACTGATAAACATACTTATATACTTCTAAATACATACATTTTATTGATAAACCATCTAGACACAAAACAAATGAGCACATCACACAAACATTTGTCCTGGGTGGGAATCGAACCCACGACCTCTGGTATAGCAGTCAGGGCCACTAACCACTAGACCAACAGGCCAGTCTAAAGACTCTCAAAGTCACTACAAGTCTTACTTTTACACGTTGAAGACTAAAGTCGTCAAGTATCGGACAATCGTCCCATCGTGTGCAAAAGCCCTTATAGCTATAAAAACCTTTACACACATTCATAGAACGTGCATTACTAAGAAAACATTATATAAATGTTATAGTCTACCAAACTTCCGGATGACGTCATCGAGTATTTACATTATAAATATAACAAACTATATTATACCCGTGACTCCGCTTGTCACGAGATAACGGAATAATAATAGTAGGTATTGAAAGATAACTGATATTTGTAACCTAGAGGTTTATTACATAGTATAAAACAAAGTCGCTTTCCGCTGTCTGTCTTTGTGTAATTTCATATCTTTTGTTTTCGAATAAAATTAACAAAGATTTTTAGTTAGTTCTTACAAACAAATAAGTCTGAAAAACTAGCTAGTGTTAGTGACTTCGCTCGAAAAAAACATTACCCCTTTCTGACGCAGTCGGTTAAAAATAAGCCTATATGTTAATCCGGTATATCAGCTAACTATACACCAAATTCATCAACATTTATGCAGTCGTTTAATCGCAAAAGAGTAACAAACATCCATCCATCTTAACTTATAAACTTTCGCGTTTATAATATTAGTAGGATTGGTTATTTTTAACTCAAAACTATCTATAAGACACTCATGATTCGATACTCGTCCCAGACAGTTATCTATTTAACCCAACCAATAGAAATAGTTAAATTAATCTATGTTTGAATAGTTGTAGATAACACACAGTTACCGGTCTATGAGTAACTTATAGGTTATCTCTGATAGTTAAGTAAATAAACGATCTAAGTATTATTAACTTCAGTATTTTTATATTAAACTACGCAATACTTTTATTCCGTGTTTCGGAAGGCACGTAAAAATGTCCTGCGCCTGATCTCTCTCCGGTCATGTCGGATTGTCGTCCCATCGCGCTATAAGTTATATTTTTCTTTCTTAATCCACTTATTAAAAGACTACTTTACAGCTGCCTAAATTGTATGTTTTCTATAAACATTACTTCCATATAACATAATATGTGTGTGAAAGTATATAATAGCTTGTAAAAGCCGACGAAAGCCGAGTGCGGCCGAACGGACCCGAGTACGTACGAACGGACCCGAGTACGCACGAACGGAGCCGAGAAGACCCGAACGCATCAGATGTCGCTCTGCTCGGCAAAGGTCTAATTGTCACAACCCGGTAAAAGAGGGGGTTAACTTTTTTATTCTTTATTCGCAACAAGTAAGGATTGGTGTGGATGTGACATACTGCTTTTTGCTTTTAATGTGGAGTCAAAAAGTAGAGTTACTTTAAAAAAAAAAATGTGGTGCTTATTTAGGTATTTTTTTTTGCTAAATGACCCAAAAACAGGTGAATTGAAAGTTAGACCGCTATGTGTGTGTAGGAAACTAGGAATCCCTCTATCTATATCACCTCAAAAGTTTGAAGATTAAGCTAATGAAGTATTTTTTTAGAGAGTAGGTAGTTTTTCTGTCGATTTTTTTATGAACAATTTAAATCAGTGCAGCCATTTTTAAGTCATGGCTGGTGAAAGTTGGGATAAAACTCTAACGTTTTAGTTGGTATTTACATTGACACATAAACTTAGTAAGTAAAATTAAAAATCAAAGTCCTAATTTTTCTTATTTGATGAAAACAGCTCTCATAATTAACTTAAAATTCCCAGATGCCTTGAATTCAAGAACTAATAAAAAACCAGGATACCATACAACATAATTCCACTCAAGAATCGTAAAAAAAAAAATTAAATGAAAGTAATATCCACCCAAACCTTTCGTTTACAACTTCAACCGTTTTAAAAAGTATAAAAAACGCGCCAAAAAACACTCCCGTCATTGTGCCGCATCCCTTTCGTAAAAAAAAAACTTTAAAAAGCTTGTATTGTGAGTCGTCGTGGCAGAGCAGCTGATTCCTTTACCAACGGCGTAAAATTCACAAAAAAAAGTTGTCAATGCGCGAACCTAATTATTTTTTTCGCGGATTTAAAAGTATTGTATTCCCGATAGAGTTTGCTTTTTACTTTTATTTTAGTTTATGGTTCCGTACATTTTATTTTTTGTGACTTTGACAGTCATTACAGTTGTGACGCGCAGTCTTACTATGGGACACTGTGTTACCCAGTAACATGGGTTGTGGAGGTCAGATAGACAGTCGCTCTGTGACATACGGTGTTCAGCTGTCGGTGAGACTGGGAGCTAGGGAAAAGCTAGATTGATAAAGCAACTTTTCAGCGTAGCCTTTTCTCCATTTGATTTATTTATGTTTCTTATACAAATAATGTACAATGTTGGTGGACTTAATGCCTGAGGCATTCTCTACCAGTCAACCATAGGGTGGTGCAGAGAAAACCATAAAGTTTTTTAAGGTGTCGGCTCGCAGTCTCACCGACAGCTGAACACCGTATGTCACAGAGTGACTGTCTATCTGACCTCCACAACCCATGTTACTGGGTAACAGTGTCCCATAGTAAGACTGCGCGTCAAAGAAAGTTCTATAATTCCTAGTTTTAATTATCTGGACTTTAAAAGAGGCGATGACCCCTGAGTATCATTCGACGTTTCTTCTCAGGGTAGTTAGTTAAGAAATGTCGAATTCAGGGAGCTTATATTAAAGAAAAAACATGTAAAAGAGATGACATTTATCCTATTTACAGAAAAAACTATTTCATTTCATTCCTACCGAGTTTCTTAACAGAAAAATTGAATTATAGTGAATTTTAATTATTTGGTCCTATAAACTAAGTACGTATTAATCTGACCGAGTAACGAGTGTTTTTGTATAGAACTTGTGGACCCCTAAAATACGGGATAGAGTATAAAACCGTGTCACGCTAATAATATTGATTTTATTGATAACTTCTGCAACTATTGTCAAATATAATGTCCCTATTGTTTGATTTTCTATTAGGGTTATCAAAAAAGGGTGTTTTTTTTTTGTAAAAAACTGTACTTTTTAAGCAATCCGTACTTGATTCTATTATTATTGGTCTTTGTGTGATATTATTACTTACATAGTTTTTTACAAAGTTCATTTTTATTTTCGCAAAGTTGGTGTTTTTAACAGCTTCGGTAATGGCGCCCCACCGTGGGGCAGCTCACAAGCGTGGTGATCAATGCTCGTTCTCTGTACGAGAGGCCTGCAGTGGGACAGTTACAGGCTGGTGTTATTAACAGCTTCGGTAATGGCGCCCCACCGTGGGGCAGCTCACAAGCGTGGTGATCAATGCTCGTTCTCTGTACGAGAGGCCTGCAGTGGGATAGTTACAGGCTGGTGTTATTAACAGCTTCGGTAATGGCGCCCCACCGTGGGGCAGCTCACAAGCGTGGTGATCAATGCTCGTTCTCTGTACGAGAGGCCTGCTGGGGGACAGTTACAGGCTGGTGTTATTAACAGCTTCGGTAATGGCGCCCCACCGTGGGGCAGCTCACAAGCGTGGTGATCAATGCTCGTTCTCTGTATGAGAGGCCTGCAGTGGGACAGTTACAGGCTGGTGTTATTAACAGCTTCGGTAATGGCGCCCCACCGTGGGGCAGCTCACAAGCGTGGTGATCAATGCTCGTTCTCTGTATGAGAGGCCTGCAGTGGGACAGTTACAGGCTGGTGTTATTAACAGCTTCGGTAATGGCGCCCCACCGTGGGGCAGCTCACAAGCGTGGTGATCAATGCTCGTTCTCTGTATGAGAGGCCTGCAGTGGGACAGTTACAGGCTGGTGTTATTAACAGCTTCGGTAATGGCGCCCCACCGTGGGGCAGCTCACAAGCGTGGTGATCAATGCTCGTTCTCTGTATGAGAGGCCTGCAGTGGGACAGTTACAGGCTGGTGTTATTAACAGCTTCGGTAATGGCGCCCCACCGTGGGGCAGCTCACAAGCGTGGTGATCAATGCTCGTTCTCTGTATGAGAGGCCTGCAGTGGGACAGTTACAGGCTGGTGTTATTAACAGCTTCGGTAATGGCGCCCCACCGTGGGGCAGCTCACAAGCGTGGTGATCAATGCTCGTTCTCTGTATGAGAGGCCTGCAGTGGGACAGTTACAGGCTGGTGTTATTAACAGCTTCGGTAATGGCGCCCCACCGTGGGGCAGCTCACAAGCGTGGTGATCAATGCTCGTTCTCTGTATGAGAGGCCTGCAGTGGGACAGTTACAGGCTGGTGTTATTAACAGCTTCGGTAATGGCGCCCCACCGTGGGGCAGCTCACAAGCGTGGTGATCAATGCTCGTTCTCTGTACGAGAGGCCTGCAGTGGGACAGTTGTGTATCGTATATGTAGTACCAACGTGTACAGACTATATAACATATAATATTAATTATTAATGTCTTTGTGTTTCTATTATGGAGACATATTACATTAGTATGCGAGATATGTTCCTATCGATTGATATCTTATGTGATAGTACGTTGAACTATATCAAAGTACTCAAAATACATTGGTATTAATATCATCCTTATGCCCTAGGTAATAAAGCTCATTTTCCTAGTTTTATTATTTAATTTTGCAATAGTTATTGTGTATGTAAAATTGTGTGTTAACCAGACAGTCTGTAATGATTACATACAAAATATTTTATACTATGTAAGTGCCGCGGTGTTAGCCGCTACACTGTCCCGTGATAAACTCACATAAACACTTCCAGTACTCTTGTACAGTCTACACATTTATAATAGAGGAAGCTGATACCCTGGATTATCCGGCCTCCATACCAAATTTCTCAATATTCATCCAGTCCTTTGAGCGAGACTATAAATAATCAGACAAATCAGTTTTCATTGTAGGAAAATAGAAATTCCTTCAAAAAATATCATTTATAAAGTCGAATTGAGAGACCTTCTTTTCGTAAGTCGACTAAAAACGCCATTTAAAAACAACTCCCAAAAAACGACTATAATCAAAGATTAATTCCCGTTTTCTTTTTGTCCAAATAACCCGTAATAATCATGTATCAGGTTAAATCATGTTTCTAGCAAATATTTTTTTTTTATTTATTTTTTTCTTTCATATTTCATTAAGTAACATACAGGCTAGTGTTATATACTCATACGTCTATCTATATAGCTGTTATATAGCCAGACATACAATGTCACGGATCAGTTACCATCGTTCATGCGTTGATTCGAACCTGTGACCCGTGACCTGTCCTTGTTGATCAGAGGCAGCAGGTCAGACATGTTACTAGCTGCGCCATACTGTCCTCTGGTTATGACGGGCCTGTTGGTCTAGTGGTTAGTGTCCCTGACTGCTAGATAGACGTCGTGGGTTCGATTTCCAGGACAAATGTTCGTGTGATGAGCAAGATTTTGTTTTCTGTTTCTGGGTGGAATTTAATTACAATGTATGTGTAGTAACCGCGATCCCGGCACTCAAAGGGCTCCAGGAGGAACATAGTGGGTGTTAGTCAGTAACAGTCTGACACTCCCTCCCGCTGCATACACAGTGGACGGGGTCATTTGATGATTGAAATGAAATGAAATCATTGATTCTGTAAATATGATAATTATATCACATTAACATGTCTTAAATATATTTCGAGCTCGCTGGATTCGACATTTCCTAACTGACTACCCTGAGAAGAAATGTCGAAACAAACTCAGTGGTCCTTGTCTCTTTTAAAGTCCAGACAATTGTTGTTTATCGATTGTGAGTTTATAAACAAATGCAGAGTATTTACTGGACTGGCCTTTAGAGGAAAGAACCAGTCCAAAAAAAAAAAAGCCCCTTACAGAAAATGTTTCTAGGTGAGAACTGAACTCACGACCGCTAGTTTAACAGTCCGGGTCACTAACCACTGCGCAGAGATACACAGTTATGTCTAGACAAGACACGTCCCCGCACATTGTGGTAGGTCATGCACAATGACCTCGGCAGGTCAAATGTGTATACTAGCTGTTGCTCGCCACTTCGTTCGCGAAAATGATGAAAAATAGATAGTAGCCGATTCTCAGACCTACTGAATGCACATACAAACTCAAAAAATACTTAGATTTTTTAATTTATGTATCTAGTAAAAAGGTAGCTACGTTATTTTTGAAATTTCGACTACCTAGTTGGTACACGCGACAATGTTTACGTTATTTATAGGTTTAAAGGTAGTTTAAAAGAGAAAAGACATAGGTATAACTGCAATGATATATGTACGAAAAAGAAGCATCAAATTAGGATATGTCTGTCGATTTTATTTTCAATATAATACAAATAATGTATAGAAAGGTTTATACACTAAGTATGAGAGGACCATATATTATTTGTAATTCTATTAATGATCACAAAGTTTTAAATTCTTGATTGAATTACAATAAAAATAAAATAATAAATAATCAAATTGCAGAATTAAATTAATATGCTTGAATCTCAAGTTATTTAACGCAATCTACATTTATTTAGACTCTGTAATACGCCAGTCTCCTGGGCACGTTTTCCGCATATTTTTTGACACTTCGTATATACGTTATTAAATTTTACTAGTTATATAAGTTTAGTTTAAAATGTAGATATTTTTGTTTCGTATATTTATCATAAATTGTACTGTATTATGATTAAATAAAAGATTTATTCAATTTTATTTCAGACTGGTTTCTGGTCCATATAGTGTCAGTAATATTTTCATATTTCATATTATTTATTTGCAGTCCAATAAATAATAATAGTGTAATAAAACATTATATGAAAGAGCTTAAGAAACTATAAACTATATCAATGTATTCCTCTCACTTGAATTCAGGAAGTTTATTTACTTATGTATATTGAAATATTCCTACTTGACTAGGAATTTATTTAATCTATTAATCATTTAAATTAACATTAGCTATGATTACTATCACAACTGATTTACGCGCAGCAGAAATCGTATCATCAATTAGTTGACTCTCTCTTTTTCAGTAAAAATCAAAGACTCAAAGGCTATAATTTAGAATCACAATACAAAAAAAACATGGCATAAAATTAAAAATCAAAAGTCAAATTGTCATCCCTAAAATTGGTACTTGGTTTTTTTGGGCAACTATATTATACTATGTAAGTAAATAATTAAATACAGCCAGTAACATTCGCAGAGAAATAATAAATTCTAACAACAGACTAAAACCTTAAAATATTTTCTTACAAAAAAAATTACGTACCTCAAATCCCATATTCAATAAAACACCAACATTAATACTCGAAAACACTTATTTAAACACAATACACTTACAAAAAAGTCAAAATAAATACAGTACTCCTATTTATTATTCTATCAATTTCAAGTCAATTGATTTACGAAACTGTAATATATTTTCGCGGGTTCCGCGGAGCGAACGTGTATCCCCTTGCGTGGCTGGATGGGTACTGACTTTAAGGGAAGCGTGGCTGTATTGCCAGAGTAAGGGACAGACACTCCCTTACAAAATGAATGATCGAATTTTCAATGTTGAAGGGCTGAAGTATCGTGTTGTCTCTTTTATGGGAAAGTAGCGATAGATAGGTTTATATTAAATTACTTTTGAGGGGGAAATCGATAGGTTGTCTAGACTATATTTGAGTGATATTATTAAGGTGATTTTGTATTTTGATTTGTTTTTGTTTAGAGTTTATTGTGTGTAGTGAAATAGCTTTTACGTGTGTCGGTTTTTGTATTCAAAATTAAGCTTCTACTATTAAAAACCAAGAAACCCAAAAATTACACGTTTTTTTATACAGATTTCCTATAACCACCTTTGAATTCTATCATCAGACTAACTCTTAGCATATTTCAGAAGTAAAAAATAATACTGTCTGTATAATATAGCACTATACTTAACAGAATTACTATTTATGTTGATTTCCCTCTTTTTCCTTAACTCCCTGATACACGGGAGTATTCGTCGACTGGCCACACTTGTCTACCTGACTTAAACGTTTTCCTCTGCCCGTTTAATCTATATTTCATGTACTGATAAATTGTATTTATTTATACAATGTTTGTACATTTGTTTAATACTTCAAAAATCTATAAAAAATAACGGAAATTCGTACGTAGTTATATTTTTCAAATCGCTGTTTTGTGAAAATGAGAAACGTTTCTTCGAGAAAATGAAAATTTTACAAGGAAAAATTGTATGAAAAACACATTTTCTTCCGGAAAAGTTAGTTTTTTAAATATGTTCCAGATAAACCTTCTTAGATTTTATTAACATTTTAGTTACAGCGTTTTAGTCACTTTATTTGAGATGATAAAAATACTAACAAAGTTACATCAAATAATCCCGGACACACTAGGCTTACGTTTCGTTACTAAGCAAATTCAGTCAAATCAATAAATAACTTTAGTATCAAAATTGGTTTAAAATTAAAATCAAATTAAACTAACAATATTAAACATCAAAACATTTCAGTTTTCAGCTTCCTCAAAACATCTATTTTTCGCGATGCTACCATAGACATGACACCCCTGCCTACCCCTACGCCGGCCCAGACGTCTGGGCAAGGGGGCAAGTCTTAGAGGTCATTGCACCCACCCCCAGCCGTCTAGACACCCCCCACAGGGGCAAAGGATTCTCACCGACGATGTTTACAAAAATACTCAAGGAACATCTCAAATATGTTATTTGGAAAAATATGTTTTATTTCTTTTAAGAAATCTTTTGTTTCTTTCAATTGTTTTGTTTTCTATTTTTAATATTTAGTGGTATGTTTGATAAGGGAAGGTTAAAGAAAAGATGGATGGATTGTGTAAGGATATGAATGAAAAAGGAGTTAAGGATACTGTGACGTCTGATGGGGGAGAATGGAAGAAAAAAACGTGATGCGCCGATCCCAAGTGAAATGGGATAAGGACAGGAAGATGATGATGTTTGATTACTTGAATATTTGACTATTTAGAAAGAATAATAATTGAATTTTGAAGAGTATCTATCCATTACTAAGCAAGTTTCATCGATCGACTTTAAAATGGGAAAATAGTACTAATTTGACATTTAAAAATTAATGATGCTAAAGCATACCCTATTTGATACAAGCGGATATTCAAAACTAGTCTATATAAAAATACTCAAAACCAAAAGGTTTTCATTTCGAGTAGGCCTTCTCAGGCACTTTCAAAACGTTACTGACTCTAATTGCGCGGTTCCAAAATGTCATTCTTATGGAGAAGAACCCGCAAGAAACTTCATCTTATCTATATTATTGGTTCAAAGTGGCGCAAGATAGAGAATCGTGGAAGGACTTGGGGGAGGCCTTTGCCCAGTATTGGGACACTATAGGCTAGAGAATATACAATATTTGTCAATACTCTATATTATTATGTAATTTGTTTAAACATCTAGGAGTCATAGTGGAGTAAGGAAACATACATGGACTCTGAAAATATGACATAATAATTTTGACAGTGGCACAAGAATGTACCACAATTTAGATTACTTACCTCTTTTAATACATTTCTTATTCTTCACTCATTGAAGGTAGCTTGTTGTCAGTCTTTACGATTATCTGAAACAACAGAATAAAATATTAAAATCATAATACGGAATTATGTTAGTTTTAAATTAATTATTGAGAGATAGCTCGGGTAAATTGGGGGTTTAGGTTAATATTTCTTACATGAAAAGAATGGTTAAAGAAATATAAAAAAATCAACGATTTTAAGAAGTTAATATTTTCGATTTAATTAAAATTACTCATGAAATATTTTCAGTTAGTAAAAATAGTCTATATTTGTTCATTTGCTATATTATTATTTCTTTTAAAAACATGAAATTTTTACTTTCAGTTTTCGCATGTGACTTCGTTCACGTGGAAATTGTAATTGTATCCTTAATAGATTCAGGCTGTCTTTAATGCAAATTATAGAAAATCGGTAAAGATGTTTAATTTATCCATAAAAAATACTCAGTAACTCTCATTTTGCATAAATTAAAGTTCTAATTGAGCTCTGAAAATAATACTTAAGGCTTGACTGATTTTGATGAAACTTTTACACTTACATAGCTGAGGTAAAGGAGCATAATGCCATTTACGAAAACATATTTACGATTATATTCAAACCATGAAAACCGTATGTCAGTAAAACAGACAGTCACAGGTTTCAACTAGTATTTTTACCTAATTTATCCCACATTTGAGCATTTAGTATGATTATGATTTTTCCTAGCCGTGTCCGTATAGTGTCCCACTGCTGGGCAAAGGCCTCCCACATCCTTCCATGACTCTCTATCCTGATTATAATTATTACTTAATACCTAGCGATTGACGACTGTGTATGAAGCTAAAGTGGTATGCCAGGATCGTAGCAAATGGAAAGATGTGATCTCTGCCTACCCCCAAGGGAAAGAGGCGTGACGTTTATGTATGTATGTAAGTAATTACCTACCTTGGAATCGATCTTGCGACTACAGGAAAATGTATTTAAGCTACGAGCCATTGGGGTAGGTCGCGTTACCTCCTGACCTAAATATACAGGATGTTCGCTTTCTTACATATTGCCTAGGTTCAAATTCAAGGTAGAAAACTAAAGAAAATACACGATAAATTTTGTAATTTGATTACCTCCTTCTTTTTGCAAGTCGGTGAAATTGTATCGTAAAAAAAGATTGCAATTTTTTTGAAAAAAAAAAAAAATTGTCTTTGTGATAAAACAGTAAGTAAATGTTGTGTTTTAATTATAAAAGAGTTAACGAATTTTAATCTTTTCTGATTTGTTGAATTATTTTTTTGACCTTTATAGTACACTTTATAAAAAAATGCTATACACAAAGATAAAATAAAGAAATAAAATGTTCTATACTATGCATTTTGCAAGTCTACTGTATTCGGAAACGAGAACTTCAAGGTGAAAATGTTAGTTACGAATGAAAACAAAATGAAGAAAGAATTTTTAAACATTCTTACAATCTAATCTAGTCTTTATTTGAGTACTAGAAAAATATGTTCCTAAAAAAAAATGATTAGCAATAGAATTAGTAACTTACTAATATTATAAAGGCGAATGTTTGTAAGTATGTATGGTTTTTAAATATGGATGTTTATTACCCGTTTACGCAAAAAAAAAAACAATTAGTATGAAATTTTGTATGGAGTTAGCTAACATCCTGTATAACTTGACTACTTGACTGCAAAAAAGAAGGATAATGTTTTGCAGCTATAACTGAGATCAACGCGGGCGAAGATGGGCTAAATGCTAGTTTATCAATGTTATATTTATTTATTAGTATATTAATACATCGAAGGACTCAAAGATAGGTTTGGAAGGAGAAATAAGTTCCCACTGTTGGGCAAAGGCCTCCCCCTTTGCCCAACAGTGGGAACTTATTTAGGCTACATAAAAAAAAATACATCGACGAACAAGCATCCTGATATTGAAGCCTAATTTATATTATGAAGGCCTAAGCAATGTGTGTGATTTCGAAACCTCTGATTTTTTATAAACTCAACCATTCTATTAAATTTTAAATTCCTCTCAAATTCCCAGTGGCCACTTAAATACTTAAGATCGCTTCAAATGTAAGTCCAGTTTAAGTAAGACAAGTTGGTTTCTAAATAAGAATTAAAAAAAAACGAAATCAAAAACTCAATCCTGTATCCTGAAACGCACACATAGACAGCCAGACAACTCACACTACGATAAATGTCGTGTACACACGATGTTACACTCACACATAGGCAAGGATCGTGGTGAATTTTATACATGATGTTGTAATTAAAATAATTTAATGTTATAAACGCAAAAGTTTGTAAGTATAGATGGATGTTTGTTACCCTTTCACGCTCGAACGGCTGGATTAAATTTGATGAAATTTGGTATGGAGTTAACTGTAAACATGAACCACCACATGATTATTTACTCTTTGGTTTTATTTTATTTTATTTTATTGGTTACCCAATTGTGTGTTAAAAAAGTAAATGCTTTGCAGCTATAATCGACATACATGTGGGCGAAGACGCGGAAAAATCTAGACAGTTTATAGTGTACCTACTTA
This sequence comes from Chrysodeixis includens, assembly GCA_941860345.1. Taxonomy (NCBI): domain Eukaryota; kingdom Metazoa; phylum Arthropoda; class Insecta; order Lepidoptera; family Noctuidae; genus Chrysodeixis; species Chrysodeixis includens. Next base: position 4,994,612 of record OW796110.1, on the reverse strand, counting down.
TTTAATAAACTAAAAAACATAACGTTTATTTTCCGATAATCCAATAATTGAAATTCGATTACATTTCAAATACTAAAATCGAATCTGAAAATGTTTTGTGATGTTCAAACTTTCCCAATATGGGAAGAGGCTTCTACCCAGCAGTGGGATGTATATAGGCTGGTTTAATTATTTTGTTTTCAATTACTCGGTATTAATTGGTACTAATACTACTGGGTTGATTTGGGTTTTCTTCTAAATACTTTAAAGGGTTTACTTAGCAAGTGATCCCATAGTCATAAAATTAATATATCATGACAAAATATCAATAAAATTTCACAAATTATATAAACTAAATAAATTCTCTTCTAATTAGAATTCATTAATTAATCACCCAGGTACTTTAACGTCGATTTATAATAGTATGTATAATCAAAAATTATGTAATTTATTAGATTTGTGGGCGTTATAATATTATAAAGATGAATACCTAATATATTGAGCTAAACGCAGTAATTGACCTTTTCAACTGAACTTTTATTATTATGGAGTGTTTCTTTTTGTTATATTATTTTAATTTAACTGCGCCCCATGTTTTCACCCGCTTTGCAAAGCATTATTTTAAGGGCAAAAGCGGAACCAATGGATTATATTAATTCTATATCGTGACAATCAGTTATGTTAGAAAACTTCTCTAAATTCGCATAATCAAACACTGAAATAATTACAAATTGCGGTCACTAAAAAACTTTACAAAAAAATCAAAATACAATGTGTCCAGAAATAAAATGATACTCAATTTAAATACAAATCTCAATTACGTACAAATAAAAGTAAAAATACGAAAAGAACACAAAAATAATGGAGCAAAAATCACACCATCCTGTAGACGCCGAGTCTGACGCACACATACACACCGCATCTATCCGTACACGTCTGTCTCACCCACACAGACGCCACGCGTAGGAGTTCCACACGCACTAACAAACCAGCGTCGCTACACGTCTGGACGTTCACACTACCAAGATATCACACACACAGATAAAGACAACGGTCTAAGTCCACACACACTTTCAAACAAATATCCGTGTAGCTACACGTCTGGCGCGCACACAGACAACCAGAGTTCATTGACCGTCACTCGGTTTTTGCAATATACAAAAGATTTAGGAATTTTTTTAAAACTCTTACGCTAAGATTTTTTTATGCGATTCTAGACTCTATTTTAATACCAACAGAGTTTATTTTCCATTTGAGTTTTGTTTTCGGAAGTTTTGAATCATTATGAGTTCGGGAGACAAGGTTTTTGAGGTTCTATTTGCTATTATCGCGACTGCTAAACGGAAAGGGGTTGGCAGTACAAGCCTTTGTACCATAACCTTGTACGTTATCTTTAACACACGTCTTTACTTGCATAATACATCTACTAAAATACTTTAAACGGGCGATAGTAACCAGAATTCTTGATTATTGAATTAGCCATCTTTGGGAGTAGTAGACCAGTATTAAGTGTTCTCAAATATGATATTGCTGTGTAATTAATTGACTAGACACTCAAAGGGAGCGCTTTAAATCATCGCAAAGTATAGCTATTCTTTTACAAAGAATAACCAATACAGCATACTACAATAATGGTGCTTTTATCATAGTATAAAGTCGGTTAGGTCCTGACTCTATATACTAAAAGCATTCGTAATATTAACAAGGATTTGAGAAACAAATTGCATTCTGATTCAGTCTTACTATGGGACACTGTGTTACCCAGTAACATGGGTTGTGGAGGTCAGATAGACAGTCGCTCTGTGACATACGGTGTTCAGCTGTCGGTGAGACTGGGAGACACCAACATAGCTTGGGGAAAGTAGAAGCATCTAAAGGATATAAGGTGAAAGAAACTATGGATAGAGACGAATTTCCTTTTAATTATAAATTAGTGTTTATTAAGTTTAGCCCGTTGAAGCATAAATGACCTAACTTGATAGTTAAAACTCTCTATCGTTGATATGTTTATAATATTTAGGTTAATGTTAAAAATTACTTTTAAGGTTTTTACATTGTTGTAAAATCAAATATCTATTTGGTACAAATTGCTTGGGAAATATTATTAGTATGGAACTCGGGGACTGTAAATGATGATAAAAAATAGAATTGTATTATATTGTGTCAAGTTGGGTTTGATATTGTTAAATCTTTTCTAGGTTAGGTTAGATTAGTTGTGGTGACTTATAAAATGTCTTATCGAGTAAGGCACCATGTTTATGTGTTATAAGTTGATTACAATTCATTATTTCACTTTAATCTTAGGTGTCTTTAGTTTAATAGTACCGACATGTCATGAGGAGAAAAGAGGATCACGTAAGAAGGAAGGTGCTGGACATGAGCGTGGATGGATATAGGGGAAGTGGACGACCAAAGAAACGATGGATGGATTATGTAAAAGATGATATGGCTGCAAAGAGTGTTGCTTGCGAGATGATGTCAAATACATTTTTAAGAATTAGACCAGCCTCAATCTGTTATCAAACCTGCAATCGTAAGGACAGATAAAAAATATCCTAATATAGTTTGGTTATCGGTTAGACAAAACTTGGATAGCAAAATTACATTATTGCAGTCGTTTCAACAACTAACTACTTATAGAGATAATTTGCTACCAGATGGGAATATCACGTTAAAGATAATAATGTGCCCTGGCAGAAAGCTGGCTGGTATAATGCTTATGCATTATACGCGGGACATATTACAGTGCACAAGCGTGTGCTAACACAGGGGCACTCTCTGTGCCTTTACTCTCATAGCCCGATGGAACGGCAATTGGTCTTGCTATTTTTACAACTTTCAAAATATTATTAGCTTAAACTAAAATCTAAACTATTGCAACCTAAATATTCTCATAACTTATAGATGTTTTAGAGCCATATCACAAACCAGTGGCTAAAATTAAACTTGTCATAATCACCAATCCTTTGCATTCAAACATTCATTTTAATCCAACTCTTTTTACTCCTTCCAATTCATAACTCAAATAACGTTAACAAGCAGACAAAAAACGCAATCTAGACAGAAAAAGTAAAAAAAAAAAACAAGCTCAAAAAGCAGGACCTGTATGACATTAAAACCTCTCCCCTATGTATTGCAAAGGGGTTTAAAATTACAACCCCTACGTGAACTTTCTTTTTTTCTAATAATAATGGCAAGGGGTGAAAGTCGGGGTGACCCGGTATTGGTCGAAAAGACCCGAATATTGGGGTGACTTTAAAAAACGACAAAATTGACCAATGGCTCCCTGTAACTGCTGTATCGATTTTCATGGGTTTCGCATTTAATGGTGGTTTTGATGGTGCATTAATACTGGTATTAGATAGGGGAAAGTCGAGATGCATTTTTTTTTGTCTGCTCAAAAAAAATACAATTTAAAATACGTAACGATGGTGAATGTTTGTAGCGCTATTACGAAAAAAGTATTTGATGAATTTTAATGAAACTGGGTATACATGTAAATAGTTTCATGGATTACAATATTAAAAATATTTTAAGTGGGTAAATGCAAGGGATTAGGGTATATGAAGGTAAAACTATAGGGCTCGACAAGTTTTACGAAAATCACGACATTTTGAACAAGAACTGTTTTATATTGAGCCTAAAGAGAAAAGATGAGGAAAAAAATGATGGGATTTTCATATTCTTGACTTAAAATTGAAGAAAACCTATTTTCTTGAATGAAAAACTACAAAGAATAGACATCAACGATTTTATTTTTAAACAATTGTTGTTTTTTTGTTGTTCAAACCTTTTTGAATGCATTTGAATGGATATTTAGGTATTTTTCTTATCAGGTAGAAAAAGTATATCACAGGTTAGGTCTATTCTAAGATAAGGAAGATTTTTTTTCACTAAAATATTTATAAATATTCCTCAACACTCCCATGGATGCATGTTACTCTTTCACGCTCAAACGGCTGGAGCAATTTCGATGAAATTTAGGAGTTAGCTGACATGCTGAATTAACACTAACGCTACTTTTTAACCAACTGCCTTAGAGGAGGTAATGTTTTTGCAGCTCAAATTAGTGCGAGCGATGTCACTAGCAAAAACGAATTTATAATATGAGCGTTTTTCAAGAATGACCTTTGCGTTTAATAAGAGACCATTGGGAGCAATTTATTAATGATTTGTATTGAACGGTGTTAAATAGTGAGTCATTTGTGAGATCAGCGGATGCTGGGGGGAAAGGGGGGGACGGGGGGAAGGGGGGGCAAAGGAGATCCTGTTTAGTTAGGGTAACCCGGTCGCTGTGGTCAATAACCAAATTATATTTAGATATTTTGTACAAATTTCGACAGTGTTGTCAATTATGAATCTTAAAACACAAGTTGTTACATTAACAGTCAATCAAATCATACTCAAAATTGAGTAGACGTTAAGTATCACTGTCGCTACCACTTAAAGGTGTAAGATGTACAAACTTTAAGGATTAAAATAGATTGACTTAGATTATGTAATATTGTTATTTTTAATTTTGACGGGCCTCTTGGTCTAGTGGTTATTGGCCCTGACTACTATACTTGAAGTCGTGGGTTCAATTCCCATCCACGACAAATGTTTACGTGATGAGCACGATCATTTGTTCTGTGTCTGGGTGTGATTTATCTATAACTAGCTGTTCCGGCTTCGTGTTGCCCCAATCGATAAATAAAAGTTCTAAAATTGTCTCTAAATTTTATTTCGAAAAAGAATAGGGCTGTTTTAAGAGTTTGCCCGGTAATTATTCAATTTTTCTAACGTTTTAGACCTTCCCTAGACCTCCACGAACATTTCAAAACCAAGATGAGATTAATTCCTTCAGCCGTTCTCGAGTTTTATCGAGAACAGCAGTTGTCTAGTACTCATAACACATTATAACATATACTGTTAACATATACCATTAATTTTTAATATTTTTTATAGTACGGAACCGTCAGTTTTAGTAAAGTTTCGTTCGCCGGTGTTCCCTGTGAATCAGAGCCGTGCCGTGATCCGGTCGGGCGGCTACCGCGATACGCTGCGCGCGCGCAGCTGTGTGTGTGACGCGTGTGCGCATTGATACACGGGATGACGGATTCAAGTACGGTGAGTAAGAAATTAGATGGAATATTTTTGTTTTTTTTTGTCGGAAAAATGCGTTTTTAGAGAATTTTCTATTTAAGTTTGTAATTTTATAATATTATTTTTTTGTTGCTATTTTTTTTGTGTGCCTTGTTGTCTGTATTGAATATTTTTTTTATCTATCTGTCTATCTAAGTTATTTTATTTTTTTATTGTGATTAATTCATTAGTATAATTATAGTCAAGGGCTATCTGAACATTAGTGCTGTCACTAGCAGAGCATATACTGAGATGGATTATTGTTACACTAAATATGTTTATCTAGTAATACCATAATTTGTAATGATTGTCCGTGTGTCAGTTCTCGGGGTAAAAGTAGTGTATTTGATCTTAGAGTTCAAGCTATTTATATTCTTATTAAATGAATTAACAACCCTGATCGACAAATAGGGATTTTAACTATAGTACTTAGAATTTGATACATGATTTAGAGTGTGATAATTTTGTGGATCTGTAATAGTTTATACTCGTTTAGAAATCTAGAAAACACAGATCTCTTACACATATCTTTAATAATGCCCGTATAATTGGACAGGCAGAATTAAGAAACGTTTTAAAATCGTCGAATCCTCAAATCTCAATTATCAGAATTTTTTTTAATCCTTGTGGATCACAGTTGTTATGAGATTTTAATAAAATATATTTTTTTGTTTTCTTATCTCACTGCTGGGCAAAGGCCTTCTTTTGCCTTCCAAACCTCCCTATCTTCTTTTTGTATTAATATCTGTGAGTTTGTTTAAAATCACAGATATTTTTAAGCTTAGTCGATCGAAAGAATACTTTAAAAAAACGTGTGACGTAAAAATCGTGCCTTATGAACAACTAGCAATGCCCCGCGGTTTCACTCGCGTTAAAAGTCTAACGCTTAATGTGTTTCGATAAAGCGCAAAACACTCAGTAAGTGCACTAACACACTTCGGTTTTTTAGTCCAGTATTTTACAGGTAGGTATAGACTTAGTTAAATAATCGGAAACTGTGAGTCGCAGTAAAATTGCGCACGAAGGGTTCTGTACCAGTAGGTATCTTCAAATAGCAACATATTAGTTGTGAAAATTTCAAATCACTGGCTAGCTCAGTTATTGTGTATATTTATCAATAATATACGTAAAGGTAGATATTACGAACTACGTACATAAATGTATACCTATAGGAATGAATGAGAAATAAACAATACAAAGAAGTTATAATAGAAAAGAAACAGATATGAAGTTAAGTATGAATAAAAAAGTACCTAATTAAACAAAATAACTTAGTTTTAAGAAATAAACATAAATATACAACGAAAGAAGTTCTGAAAAGAACTTTTTTTCAACAATTTAAACAACAAATACAATGAAAACAACGAAAACTTCCTTGTGCAACAAAAGAACAAAGTGAAAAATCAAGCTATTTTATTGCGGGGATAACACCTCGGTAGGTACGCGCGATCGCAAGTCCCGTCGTGGTACCTCGTCCCGCGCCCCTCACTGCAACTCGCCTCGAGAGCCGCGCGCCGTGCGCAAAAATAAAAAAAATATTCGTGCGTACTTTTTAATTTCACGATATATCAGAAACTATTCATCCGATTTATAAACTGTAAAAGACAAATATTATCTCCATGATATGACCTTTTTTTTAAAGTAAGTTTTAGACGTAAGAATTAATATGGTAGTACTAAAATCATGCTCAGAAAACATGTCTTATTTTTCTTTATCTGTTTAGCCTCATCATGGATTTCCCCTAAAAGATAGATATAGGACATCGCGGACTTTTTTGTAGGTCTATTGGAGCCCTACATTTTCGTAGTACATAGTATTCATATATACTTGAGTATTTCGGCAGCGTACGCGATAAAAGTGATTTAGCGGTAATTTTTTTCCGACTTCCTTGACTAATATCCTTATTTGAAGATAACCGAGAGAAGTAGGGTGATTTCATATAGCCCATGGCAATTCGGAATGATGTAGCTTTCTAACAGTGAAAGAATTTTTAAAATCGGTTCAGTAGTTTTGAAGATTAGCGCCGACAAACATCCAAATATACAAACTCACAAACTTTACCTCTTTATAATATTAGTATAGATGAAAACGAACGGTTTTGTATGGCAATGACACTAGGTTCAGTCTGAACTCGACCATCACGACTAGCAGATAGACAGACAGGACAGGCAGGCCGGTATTGTAACACCTGTATTTTGAAGGGCATAAGGTTCAAAATTGTATAATAAAAATGGGTTGAATTGTGGTTAGAAAAGTCTATAAACTAAATTTATTTTTTGATTTTTTTTAATTAAAAATTTACAGTATTTTTTTGGAGATATAAGATATTATTTGTATAGTAATTGAAAGTTATTAATGATTTGTTACGTCACAATTATTACGTCATTATTTTTTTCATTTAGTACTGAATGTAAGATACGTCTTTTTTGTGTTTGATTAAGAAGGTAATTTAGATAATGAATAACAGTTATGGATAGGTACGTCAAATCTTTCATAGTTATGACATCATATTTTTAACCGACTTTGAATAGGAGGATGACCTCTATTTGTATGTTATTTTTTTTTCTGAACATTACTTGTTGAAAAGTACTTGTCATCTCAAATATGTGATGACGTCAATATGTGTAAATGAGCAAATTCATTCAATTCATGACGTCATGAGTCTTTTACTTAGTCCATACAATTTTATTAAAGCAAATATTAGGTAATTCGTTTTTTTTTCTTACTTAGTAAACATTTGCTTTGCAATGTCCAGCTATTTACCGTAGTTTTCTAAGATAATACTCACAAACGGTGAAGGAAAACATCGTGAGGAAACCTGGATGTCAAATATTGGAATCTGAAATCGCCCGCAGTGAGCTAGCGTGGTGATCAATGCTCAAACCTTCCCTATATGGGGAGTGGCAATTACCGAATAGTGGTACACTTAATAAAATAAAATATTATTAAAAATTTAGTATTTTTAGAGGGATACAGATAGGGGTCTAATTTTCGAGTCCCAAAAATACCCCAAGACATTTTTTTTTGTTCGCACTCATTTTTTTTTCAGTGTCGTTAATATTCATGATAATTTAATATTGTAGTTGTACTAATATTATAGTTAAGATAGCTGCCAATAGATGGCGTTAGTAGTCGTTATGTGATAATAAGGTAAATACATTTATCAAAGCATTTGTCACGAATGGCACGATTTTTCACAGTATTCTGGGTTCGATTTCTGGGTCAATAAATTATGGTTGCTTTCTTATATTCATTTTGACACGTGCCTTGATTTTGTACCTAATTTATTTTTAAATATTTTGAATGATAATGATGATATTTTTTACGCTTGCACGACTAAACCACTGAAGAAATTTTGGTGAATTTGTAATAGGTATAATTTAAACTTGAAGAAAGGGCATAGGGCTGCATGGGCTACTAAAGGGCTTAGGTTAAGGGCTACTTTTTACCGACAACATACAAACACTAGCAATATTGTATATTTTAATCAGGGTGTCTTATAAAAGATCATGTGCAAATAGGTCAGCTCAAGAATATAATATTAAAGGGTCAAAATAGGGTAACTTGAGGTCGATTTAGGTCAGAAAGGGTTGATTTGGGTCATTTTATGGTTAGACTTGACACTTCGGTTCAAGGGTGGAAGTTTGTTTTTTTTTATAATGTGTTTGAAATACAGTTGAGGTAGATTAAGGGCAAAGGGCTGGCTGCAGTTTCAGAGCCAGACAGATAACAATATTACTTTTAATTTAGAAAGAGTAGCATTGAGATAGAAAATCGTGAAAGGACAAGTAAATATTATAAAACGTCTTGAAAAATGTTAAGTAATTGAATATTGATCAAATGTCTGTACTAAAGATTTTTGTTTAATTCTGACCAATTTGAAAATTAAAAACGAAGTTTTAGGAGCTGGTCCTAACAAGTTCTTTATTTATTTTTTAATAAAGGACTCTCTGAGGTTTAAAATATATAGAAAGATTTTTCTCGCCCAAAATAAAATGAAAATGAATCGTCCTGTTTTTGAACCCATTTTCAATTTTTTAGGTTTTATACTGAATGAGAAGAAAATAATATATTTTAGCTTGTTTTATACCTATAAGTCTCGTAATAAATATTCACTTAGTTTTCAAGTTAAATGACATGAAATATTTAGAATCTGTTTTAACCTACTTTCCGTTAAAGCTGAAATTTTCACAATTCACTCAATGGTAATTGCATGACGTAATTCTATGACGTCATAGAATTAGTTTGATAGAGAAAGGAGGTGGTAGGAACTCAGTGACGTCACAACGGAAGCCATTTTTGGATTTATCTTCTTTAGTACGTGCTAGTGGTCGCCCAGTAATCGAAATTTGACCACTACTTTAGTTTCCTTAGCCCTAAATGGTCCTAGAGTTGAGAGTGGTACTTTTATGTATGTATTTTTATTGTACCTTGTAAATGTTTTTTGAAATCTTTTCTTTTGCAGAACAGGTCTTTAATAGATATCGATGTAGATGGTATTTGCCCTGGAATGGGATGTCAAGGGCTCCTAATTGCAGTAATGTTTTGGGCTTTTTTGACCCTTCCTAATTTAATAAGATATCTTTTAATTATGATTACATGAGAGTAGTGGTTTGTTAGTATCAATGCTCAAATATTTTTGTCAGAGGTTCATACAAATATTCTTGTATGAGACAATTGAAGAATGTAGGAAAGAAGTTATTTAGTGAGTAAGTAAGGTTGACGGGCAAAATCCGCTAGAGGGCATCACTGCAAGTTGTTTTAACATTATATTTGGAATAATTGTTTTTTTTTTTAACTATTTGATGTGATATTTGACACTATTTGTTTTGAAATTAATTTCAAATTATTAAAATCTTTAAGTGTTTATTATGTAATTCAACACAATGACTATAGTCAATGAATGAATAAAATATGATGAGGAGGTGATAAAGAGAAATAGAGATTCCTGGCGTGATCAATACTTGTTAGCTCACCCATCATAATGTCAAATGGAAATAGTTTAGGCTAATCTAATTTATTATTATGTAATAATTCCTTCACTCAATTAAAGCATGTTTTTAATGATATTTAACATTTAACTCGAGTCTATGGCTACTTTTTAAAGGCCCTTTTCAGGGCATAATCATAAATGGGGTTTTTAATAGGACAGAAATGTGAGCCCTTTTTTTAAGAACTTTTGGTTTGAGGTACCTAAAGCCCTTTAAATTATACAAATAAAATAAATTTTGGTACTATTGCTTTTTCTATAGTCGTTATTTCTGTCATAAAATATTTGACGGTTTTTATAGAAAAAGGGCTTAAAATTACATAGGGCTACATACTCTAATATATATATGTGTTTTCTAGTTTTAGGTATGTCAAAGTCAAATCTTGTTGCCAATTTTTTGATATCAAAAAGATATGACATTTTACATAGTTATGTAAGAGGACTTTACAATTGTATGGTACTATTGGGCTGGTCTGATGATGGAACCAGGAGTTGGTGACAGGAACCCTATGATGAAACGACGGAAACCTATCGTGTTTGGGCTTATTTTATTTGTCTTCACTAGTACATTAATTTTAGAAGCTTTATAACATTTTATAAACTTAAAATTATCGTAATGAGCTAAATGAAACATATTAAGGAACCAACCTAGGGAATGGGAGATTACTACCCTTAAATATCGGTAAAAGGTTAGTCAAAACGGCATTGGAAAGTGCAAAGCAAAATGGTATTTTAGTGGACTTCATAATATTTGTGGTAAGTGTAAGACTGAAAGGTGATCAATTAATTGGAAATATTAAAAAATGATATGGGAATATATGGGTTAGGTATTGTATCACCAATTAAATGTGTTGTGTTGTCAGATAGACAGTCGCTCTGTGACATACTGGTGTTCAGCTGTCGGTAAGACTGGGAAAAAGACACCTATTCTGAGTGGACACAGAAGATAACCTTTGGGAAAATTATAGACTGTAAATATCTCACTTCTGGGATAGCATAGCTCTCTTCTCAGGTAAAGAAGGAATAAGCAAGGAAAATATGTAAAGGTCTGAAATTATAGGGTACCTAGCAAAAAGATTTTGTTAGTTATTTTCTCTAAAAATGCTGGGTATATTTTAATGACTTTGTGTAGTTTTATATTGGAAATATAGATGTCGCTACTAGTAACTAAATAAATTTAATTTCTGTAGAAACTTTTTTTGGGTTTTTTGGTTGATATGGGAAGAGTCCTATACTATCCAGTGGGATAAAAAGTCGATTAGATTTTGTTTAACGACTTCAATATTTTAAGAGGTGAGCAGAAATGTTTTATAGAATAAAAATTACATTTGGTTGAAAACAGATCTCAGTGGCGTGCACTTAGAGAGGCCTATGTCCAGCAGTGGACTGCGATAAGCTGATGATGATGATAATGTGTAGTATAAGCCGTGATTTAATCATTTAATTATGGCTTGAATTAGGTGTGATAATATTTAGGCTACTATATTAAAATATAATGTAGTTCCTTGCTTGTATTGTAATAAATTGGTTTGAAGGAATTTTATCGGTTGTTCAAGGCTTATAGTATCCTAGTTTTAAGAAAGTCTTATATGGAGATACAGGCCCAACATGATAGGCTGTCATGCATGATAGGTTGCCCCATCGCAAATTAGAACTTATTTCTAATTTGCGATGGGGTATAATTATTTACCAGGGGTATTATTCTCTCCTAATTTATGGAAGATCAGACATGACCGACCAGACTTGGTCGCCCTAAAGTAAGGAGCCAATTGTAAATTATATGAAATATATTGTGTAGGTTCTTTATTGGGAAGAAGTAATACTAGACTAGTTGAAGGTATTTTTAAAGAGGTATTTTTAGGCATTTTATTTTAGGCCGATTTTCTAGTTAATTCTTTTCTAGTATAGGGTAAACGTCAGCGAGGCAGACCCAGGCGGAGATGGCGAGATGACCTGGATTCATTTCTACCGAACTGGTCACTCGTGGCTCTTGAGAGAGACTAGTGGAAGAAGAGTAGGGAGGCCTTCGCCCAGCAGTGGGACATTTCAGGCTAGTAATAATATAGGGCAAAGGGATTAGCTTGTTTTAGTTTGTATTTTACGTAGGTCTCTTAAGGCCTATGCTTCTTGTAATGTACTACACTACACTACTAGTTTTTAATGGCTTAACGTATTAAAATACAGTATATTTACAATTCCTTGGAATGTATGTTTTACTATTTTTTATGTATTTTGTATGTGTATTTATAATCCTTTGAAGACGCTTGGATTGATTTTGATAAATCTTTTTTTATTTGAGAGGGTTTTGCATATTGTTCCATAGTCCTATGACAATTAAGTCAGGGTCAAGATCTGATGATGAGTTCTTGGACATATTAAGGGAACTCTACATTTTTTTACTTATAGGTAGTAAAAAATACGATAATTTAATTTGTAATTATTAAATATCACTTAGTACTTTTATAGGTTGATTTTGTAATTTGTTCGTGTAAAAATTATTAGAAAATATAACTTAGGCGTTCAAGTGGATAATTTATTAAAATACTATTAAAATGTTTTCAAAGTAAGATTAAGGAATCATTGTGCCTTCAAAGACAAACAGATTTTAGGAATCCGTTTTATAAATTTAATTTAATTTAGGTCCCTTCCTTTTTATTAGAAAAAATATAGAGTCTTACGTTTTTTTCTTGATTTGATGGTGTAACATAAGTTTTGGACCATATCGTGATACGACTGCTATAGGACTGAATATATTGGCCAGTTTAAAGAGGGGCCTAAGCCCAACAGTGGGATAAAATAAATTTTTGACGAAAATATATATTTCAAAAGGCCTTTTTTGATAAGAAAATAAATCTTTGGGAGTGGTCTTACTATGGGATTCTTTCACCCAGTAACATGGGTTGTGGAGGTCAGATAGACAGTCGCTCTGTGACATACGGTGTTCAGCTGTCGGTGAGACTTTAAACCGAACTTATAGCTTTAGGAAAGACGAGAAAAAAGGTCATTTTAATATACCAGACCTTTCGATTTCTTTCGAGAATATATTTAAGATACATTTAAAGACATAATTTAAGTATATTTTTTAAAGATTTTCCAAGCATTAGGGTAGAAATGATTATCCTAGTTTTTGACTAATTTTATCGTCTTCCAGTCTCATTATTGAAACACTAGCGTGTCACAGAGCGTCTGTCTATCTGACAACACAACACATTTACTGGGTGATTCAATAGGTATGTAAGATAATAACCACCTTTTCTTTACACGTGGTTAGAATTTTCTCTTTTAGTTGTAAGATGTTATATATTAAATAGGTTATTTGTACATACCTAAATATATGTGGAGAGTATCACCAGCTTTGATAACTAATCACCACACAGAGTTGAAAGTGTAATACAGTCTTGAAAATCACCAAAATCACCAAACACTAAACCCAGTCTCACTGTACTAAAAACTAGTCTTACACTACAAATTTAGGCCTAAATTTAGCACTAAAAAGATTAAAGTCTAGAAAGTTAGGTTAAACTTGAATGCAAAAGGTAAATTGTATAGCAATTCGAATTTGTTGAAAGACCGAAAATTTTCGCCCCGATCACAGACAGCTAGTGGGGTATGTTTCAAAAACCGAATGCTTGAGTTCTGTCGTATTGCGAGAGCGAGACGGGTATAGGTCTCTCTGTTCCACTTGAAACAGAGTTCAATGTACCGTCCTACTAAGTGTGGGCGCGCGCAACGACGCCTCTGTCCCTCTCGCACTGGTGTGTGGAGTGCGAGAGCGAGCGAGATGGCGGATCCCGGTCTACTTTTTGTTTGGAACTTGTATTCGGATCGATGTAGCGCAGCCAGACAGACTTGATACTTGTCTTTTTTTATTTTTTTTTCGTGTTTTTTTTTGGGAAATGCGTTTTGACTGGGATTGGGTTTTCCTTTGTCTATTGTTTTTTTTATGTATGTATGAATGTACTTATTTTGTTGTTCAAAAAAAAATTAATATGTTTTACGAAATTCTGTACAGTTTTTTTTTGTGTATTAAGGAATTAACCTATCAACAATTATTTTTTCAACTGCAATTACTGCTTACTAAGATATAAAAAGTTGAATTCATAATTAGCATGTCAGTTAATTAATATAAGTCGGCTTTCACTATTGGTAAAGAATAATAATTAATGTCTTATGAATGAAACAATAGCGCATAATGCGGCAGATAAGGCCTGCTCCACACGGACGACTAATGGAATTATCGTAATTAAATTTCTGTTCGGCTTTTAACGTTCGTTATTATTAGAAAAATGAGAAGAGAAAAGGGAATTAGGTTTTGAACGCCGTGTTTTTGAAACTTAAATATAAACCTAGTAAAATTTTAGTTTAGATCATGTGCTGTGATAGAAAAGGATTATTACTAAGTTTGTAATGATTTAAAGATAAATGAGTTTAATAGCAGTCATTACATATTAAATTAAACATACTTAACGCAATGACATACCAATTATAACGACAACTCACCTACATATTCATTAAAGAAAACCTCAATACCGTATAAAACAATTTAACAAAAAAGCACGTTATACCAACAGCCTACGGTTAACACACATTAACTTTAACGACTTGTCGCGTAGTCGCAAGTCCGCATCGAGCCTAACGACTCCGCTTGGCAACAGCGCAGGCTATTTATAGCCGTCTATAAATAGCTCTTAAATCAGTCAATTAAAGACTAGACTAGAAAGAATGTGCGGTAAAAACTCTGTGATTATCTGTGCGAGGTTTTTGCAGTGTATTGAGAAGTTAGCGTCAATATTACATGCGTTTTTTTATAAGTTTATTTCGTTTTGTGTAATGCTCAACTTTGGGGATAGATGGCGTTAGTAGGTGTGCGGTTTTTTGGAAATTTGTGTGGTTTGCTAGGGTTGCAGTGATAGTTATTTAGATAGTTATAGTTAGATATTATACGCAATGGTTTTTTGAAGATGTACGGATATCTGCATGTTTATGTTATGATTTAGAATTTTTAATGAGTTTTAAACTATTATTACTAAAATTTGATTTTAAAATGTTTCTTTACTTGCATTATTTTTTTTATTTCTCAAACAATTTATACAAAAAACAGGAGAAGAGCAAACTTCACATTAGTTAAACCTAAAATCGGTTGTACTCTTTTATAAAACAAAATTTACATCAAAATTATCTCTTTGAAACATTTATCCAAGTTTATGATGATACGTATAAAGCTGCTAGCACTTAGTGTTCAAAGCTGCTGTCTAAGTATCTTCATAATAAGGAAAGTAAGCGATGACTCAACGCCTAGTGCTGTGAAAGCTGTGAGAAACTAAAACAAGTCTATAATATAAATTACTTGTACTTATATGGTCAATTTAATAGTATAATGTTGGTCTGAGTTTAGTTAAAGCCTCTTCGCACATCGAAGGAATAAGTATTGATGCCTACGATTCCTCATTTCATTTTATTATCTTTGCCCATCTTACTTTGCAAGGTAAAGTCCACCATTTTCTATAAAAACAACCAACTTAATAGGTACTATAAACCCGAGACGAAATAACTATATTATATTCATATACAACATTAAGTTGAGTGGATCAACCAAAGTGATCGGCTTTGCCAATGTAAATGGAATAGTTTCAAGATGCAGCCTAAATACACTAAGGGCAAGGCAATTTAATAACCAAATAAAAATCCCGCTATATATCACCTAAAATTAAAAACTATGGCAGATTGTTAGAAGTCAATTATTACGATAAGACATCACTGGTCACAATTGAACTTACACGCATGCTTTAAAATCAACTGCTTACTAGCGTGCTATAAGATACTTATTGAACCGCGCAACTAGAGTCAGTAACGTTTTGAAAGTGCCTGAGAAGGCCTACTCGAAACAAAAACTTTTTTATTTTGAGTCAAATATCTTGCCTACTACTTCACTAGATCAATACTTCACTGCGTTATCCTAATTGCGTTTATTAGTAGCTAAAAGCATCACTAACCTAGTAATAAAGCCGAGTTAGAACAATGCGTTGTACCATCCTCTGTATCCTATAAATAATTCCTGTTAGCGCAGAACTGCAGCCTGCAGTCATAAATTCATTCATAAATTAAGCGTTGCCATGGTAACAATCTCGGTCGGATCTGGAAATAGCTTTCATGACGAGTTTTATACGTACAAGGGAAATGCAACTGTATTGTAAGTGGATAAAGTCGTTTTTGCTGTGAGGTATGGTAATGTTGAAGACCAGTGACGTGGTTTTGCAGTTTACTTGATTCCATGTGTTTTGTGTTAAGTTTTCATCAAAGAGTCTGCTGTTATGGGCAATTGTGAACTCTTGTAAAGTATTGCTGTCTCACTTAAATGCGATGATTGCTTAGCAAGTCAACTAAACTCAACTGTAGAATACAATTTAAACCAATTTAACCTATAATAACGCCGTTTATAACCTATCTGAATAGTGAGACACTATAATTACAACCTATCATCTAGGCTTAGATTTTTATACTACAAAACCCAAATCAACCCATCCTAAAATAATTAAAACCTTAAATTAAACATTTTGACCGTGACCAGAAGACCTTCAGCCACCACATTTATTTAGCCCACTGCCCTACAACTCACCCCTTACACGCAGCTGCTAAAATCATAGAGCATAATACCAAGCGTTTAAAGAAAAAACTCGAACTAAAGACCGTTCACAATAAATGCCAGCGATGCAACGAGCGCGAGTGCATGACGCATTGCCCCCTTCCAACTGGTTTCATATATGGTCAAGGTTGAATTAAAATATTTCTTTTAACTCTGTAACGCTATAAATAAACGTCCTTGAAGATATTATGTGTTTGCTTGTACTTGCTTATGATAATCGTCTAGAATCTACAGTTTTATACTGCTAATATACTTGTGTTGTTACTCTTACACGCAAATTATTAAACGAGAATTGATAGATTTTATTTTTATTTATTTTAAATAGATCACCAACAATACACCTAAATAAATAATCAGATAAATTCTATAGTTTAAAGTTTTTCACCTGGTACGTGGTAAGTCACAGGACACAGTTAGAGTATTGAATTATTAAAAACAAAGGATCTGTGTGCTGATTGAATAAAATAAAAAATAACGTCAAATGTGAAAAGAATATAGAATAAATTTTATAAATATTTAAAATAAAATTAAAAAATATTTCAAGATAGTGATTTCCAAAAATAATTTTAATATTGAGGTCATGCTCCGAATATATTTTGATAAAAATTAGAAAGTGCAACAACATCTATGTTTATTCTTTTTTTTTAAAGAAACGCAAATTAAATACTGAAGTACAGTTAATGCTTGTAATATTATAAACGGGAAGGTTTGTTAATATGGATGGATGTTTGTAACTCGTTTAAACTGAATCGGCTGTATCAATTTTGATAAAATGTAGTAACGCGTTAACTGACCCTAGATTAACACATGTGCTACTTTTGAATCGACTGAGTCATTATTATAAAGGCCTTTTTATCGTCTTTCTATGCATTCGATCGAACTTGAGAGCATTCGGTCTAAAAGAACATTATAGTTACTGAGCCAACAGCTAGCGTGACAATTAGTTCTAATATGTACCTATTATCTAAATAATGCATTAGTAAAAAGTGTTAACAATATAAAAGAAATACTTAAAGGTTATGTTTGCACTTTCCTTATAATAATTACTTGTTGCACACAACACGCACGCTACTCTCATTAAATCTAATTTACTGTAGAAAAACGTAAGTATAAAAATTACATAAATAAAGTTCTCATCAAAATGTCATTTGAAAACATTTTCATATTACAACATATCTTTTGAATATTCTTTTAATATAGGTAATGAAATTATTTTATACACCTTTAACTAACAAAAAACACCATGAAATTAAACGATTTCAAAAAAACCAGTAGCTAAATACCAGTAATTAAATAAATACAATTTCACTATCAAAAAATATACAAAAAAAAAACCCAGACAAAGTATCAAAATTCACGGTCGCAGTACAAGCTCGCCTTCTCATGGGGGAGTGCAGTAGGCGGCGCGCGAGAAAGAGACAGAACTATAGTTTTAAAAGCTACGCCTTCAAAGCATAACGGTGCGCAAGCGTCGCTCGACCTTAAACTTTTTTAAAATCGACCGCTTTTTTCCACCGTTTTAATTTGATTTTTGATGAAAATTATATCGTTTTGGTTCAGGAAGAGCACACCATCTGTTCGGGATAACCTGGGTCTTAGTTCTTTTCGTTTATTTTTTGATCTTTTAAAGGTCCGGTCAAGTTATTTTTAGAATCTATTATTTCTTGGAATTGAATGTTGTTTTCGCGAAATTTTGTTAGGAATGTATACTATGGTTGTTGGATAGGGTCAAATTTTTATTTATTTTTATTTTTTATTGGTCTAACTGTGTTTTTATTTGAGGTTTGCTAACAATGCCGTGGCGACTGTTTTCAGTTCATCTTTGAAGTCGATTTTTTTGTTGAAATTATTAATAATATTATTAAAAATGTTTCATTTTAGACAAATAACATTATAAAAAAGTATATTCTAATATTTTTTTCGGATTTTTTCGTTTAGTTTATTTTTATTAGATGCCTAAATTTTTCAAAGAAAATTGGATTCGCAAAACGTTGATTTAAATACAATAAACTAAGATATTTAATTAAATTTTCAATATTATCCAATTATAATAAGTAAATTAACAATAATTTATTAAAATATTAAATAAAATTAAAAATTCTACAATGTTCCTGAAACGGAACATGGTAGATACATATTTTAAATTTATTTTAAACTAAATAAAATTCTAAATAAATAATTCTTATACAAATAAGTTTTACTGTTTATAATTTATTAAATGTAAAAAGAAAAATCTTTAAATTACTTTCAAATACAATACCTAAATGTCCTACCTAAAAACTGTCCTAGAAATTTACTATGAGGTAAATGCTTACCTAGTTTTAGTAAAAATATAATACTTTAATAATTTACTATTACAACACAAAATGCATTATTTTATTTTAAAATATTTATGTCTAAATTATTTATACTTCATTTTACAGCTTGTTTTATTTCATAATCAAATCAAATCAAAACATAAAAATATATTTAATATTATTGTAAATAACTAAATAAATGGAAAGAAATATATCTAAGGACATAATAAAATAAAATTATAGTGTGAAATTTATTTTTTTGTTATTTGTTTAAATGTATGTTCGATAAAATGTTTATAGGTGAAATAGAAAATACGTCTTTAAATCTAGTGTTATACAAGTAAAAAAAAATCATTTTTCAAATACTAGAAATATAGCCTCTAAACTGGTATTGGAAACAGGGTCTAAGATTCCAATATTTAGGGCTACAGAAAACCTTCAAATTACTTAAATTTATTATAAGACCAAACTGTCCCACTGCTGGGCAAAGACTTACTACAGGCTTTTTATTGATAGACAATTGAGGTCAGTACAATATAACTACAAATATATTTTATTAAATAAAATGATCCATACTTATACCTATCAGTAGGTATATGTTTTGGAACTAGCAATTTTTAGTAAGACATTATCGATGTCAAATACCAACATAATTTGTTAAAATTTGTTAAAATAGTTGTCGATGTATTGTCTCAAATATAAATATCTAAAATCATTAAATACTTTAATTCAAACTTCTATCTCTTCAATTATCTGAGCAGTGGATTTTTTTTTAATTTTAAATAACTTAGCACTGCGGTTCCACCTGCTTTCTGCCCACTCCTATTAGTATTAGCGTGATGTTATTTAACCCATAGCTTATCTCAATAAATAGACAATCAAACAAAAAGACAATTTAACATCAAGCTATATGTCCTGCGATAATCGCTTTCGAATATTTGAGTAAACATATTAATTGAATAACTGGCCTGTTGGTCTAGTGGTTAGTGGCCATGACTGCTACACCAGAGGTCGTGGGTTCGATCCCCACCCAGGATATTATTTTTGTGTGACGAGCACGATCATTTGATTTTTGTCTGGATTAAATTTATTCATAATATGTATGTATTTTAGAATATATAAGTATCTTTATCAGTTGTCTACTACTCATAACACAAGTTACTCTCGTACACTTAATTTGAGACTAGACGGCGTTGTGCTAATGTTGAGGAATATTTTTTTATTATTTTTAAACACAAGGTTTTAAGCCAGCCTAGTATAAAGTACTAGTACAGACGAATAAAATGAGCCCAAACACGATGGGTTTCCGTCATGTCCTCACAGAGTTCCCGTCACCAACTCCTGGCTCCATCATCAGACTAGCTCACAAGTACCGTCATATAGTATTGTGTCTATAACGGGTCTACGTACCTATATTACATGAGACATCTAGTTACGCACCATTATTAATATTACTAGCCTGAGATATCCCACTGCTGGGCGAAGGCCACCCTACTCTTCTTCCACTTGTCTCTCTCAAGAGCCACGAGTGACCAGTTCGGTAAAAATGAATCCAGGTCATCTCGCCATCTCCGCCTGGGTCTGTCTCGCTGACGTTTATTATGTAAGACACACCATGATACTCGCAGATAAAAAGTAACCTATTTGTTTATCAAGTATTAGAGCTATCTTTTAACAAATTTTCATCAATACTGATCCAGCAGTTTTAGGTTTAGGTGGCTATCTAGACTAACTTACAAACTATCACCTGTGGTATTAGACTGATAATGATAATTAGCAAGATCTCAATATCCCACTGCTGGACATTGGCATCTTCTTGTACAAAGAAGAACAATTATTACTAATTAGCGACATCTTTGCCATATTGAACATTAAAAAAAAAAAATAAGTTTCTTCTTAAAACATTAGCTATCTACCAGCAAAAGTTCCATAACAAACGATTCAGCCGTTCTGGAGGTAAGTCGTATAAATGAAAAGACAAACAGGCAGTGTTGAGAAAAATACATTTAGTTATAAGCACTGTATATTCCTTTAAAAATATATTTTAATGAAACAATTAAGCTTTTTGCTTTTTGTGAGAATATTTCGTTCTAATTATAGACATGACCTTGAATTAAAATTAATTACTTTTATTCGACCTATTTAGAATTCCACAGTTAGGCAAAAACTTCTTGACTTAAAAAAAATCCTTTATGAAAGCTACTGAAATCAAATTCATAAAATGATGTGTCACGTGATTTGATCACGTGACTATTGAAATACAACTTAAGAAAGAGTAATTTTTAATTAACAATTGTAATATGGTACTTGACATTTAATAATTTTACTAGCGCCCCAACCCGGCTTTACACGGGTGAAATACTGGTTTATTAAACATATAAACCTTACTCACGAATCACTCTATCTATTAAAGAAAATCGCTTCAAAATTAGTTGCGTAGTTTTAAAGGTTCAAGCAAACATATGGACAGACAGTAAATTTGATTTATATTATGCAGTGATTATAGACTTCATTTCATTTGATCCACTTATAGGTACTATTCCTGAACATATATTTAAGTCACCCCTATTCTCCCCCCCTATCCTGTAAATGTATCTTATCCCGATATTCATAAACCGTACCTATTTCAACCACCTATAGAAAATGCGCTTTTAATAAAAACACGTCCAAATCGGTTCATTCATTTAGTAGTTATAATGTTACAAAGAGACACACATAGAGGTAAAAAAATAAGAATTGCTTATATTCCGAAAAATCGTCTATTAGACACGCTGGTATATCTACTGAAATATTTTAAAATCGGTCATCTATTAAAATAGGTAACCCATGACCGATTCGGTCATTACAATAAAATCCACTTACTTGTTCGGTCAGCTCTCGTTTCTTATCTGTGAATAATCAAATAATAACAATTACTATTTATAATTATAATTACGGGGCACATGGCCAGAAATGGCAAAGGTTTGGAGAAAAGTGAGGACTTTGCCCAGCAGTGGGATCTTATTTATGCTACATAAAAAAATAAAAATATTATTAATTTGAGTATGAGAGGTTTTTAATTGTCTATTTATCGCAACAGTAAAACACAGTTTTTCCCTACTAATTATGATATCCTACAGTTGGGCAATGGTCTCTCACAAGTTCTTCTACGACTCCCTATATAGGATAAGGCAATATAGGATCAAGAAATCACCAATAAGTACAGCCCAGTTGACTGGCCTGTTGGTCTAGCGGTTAGTGGCCCTGACTGCTAAACTAGTGGTCGTGGGTTTGATCCCCACTCAGGACAAAATAAATGTTTGTGTGATGAGCACTATCATTTGTTCTGTGTTTGGGTGTAATTTGTCTATAGCATGTATGTATTTAGAAGTAGGTATATGGATGTTTATCAGTTGTTTAGTACTCATAATACAAGCTCTGCTTGGTTTGGCACTAGATGGCGTTGTGTCAAAAGTCGTGAAAATAAGTCTACTGTATGTTATAATCGAATTCAGAAAGATAAGTTTAAAAAAAAATGTTGCTGATTTTTTTTGCTGATGGTACTTCAAAACAAACTCTCTCTAAATTAGTGACCCTTAGCTAAAAAAATATATTTATCTTCATTGTCATCTATCAGTTGAACAAAGTCGTATCAAAATCGTTTTAGCAGTATCCAATATTTCTCTTAACAATCTTACCTACAAAAACACATTTCTTTTTCTAAAGCTTTTATAGCAATATCTGTATAAGAAAAATCAAATAGGTTTTACAAACGAAAAGATGGATTGTCTGTAAAATGATATGGCTGCAAAGAGTGTGACTTACGAGATGACGTCAGATAGGAACGTGTGGAAGAAGAAGACATGCTGCGTCGACCCCAAGTAATAATTGGGATAAGGGCAGGGAAATTATGAAACGCACATTCATTTAGATACATTATAACACACATATGTAAATACAGACTCATAAAACGAAACTCTCCTTTTTTATTAAAAAAAAAGAAAAGCGAAAAAAGTGGCCCCTTTGCTAACAATTCCATTAAAAACCTAAGAGAGTAGAAAAAAAATTGACCCCACCCGTCATTTTAGCCACGAGTGCGAGAGAGACCTAGCTATACGTTAGAGTGAGAAGGGAGATCCCCTTGATGTTGCCCTGTACACTGTTTGCTCTATCATAGAGCAAAAGGGACATTTGTGTCATTTATTTTATTATATGTTATGGCATAATTTTCTGGTAGTATGTATGTATGTGAATAAAATTATTTAGTACATAAATAGATATCGTACTAATATTAGAGTGAAATTTCGTGAAGATATTTCATACTTTTTCGGGCTAAAACGGCTAGGCAAATTTTGATGAATTTTGGCGTAGAAGTAGCTGATATATTAAAGCCAACTGTTAATCCAGGATGTAAGCTACATCTAAATTAAATTTTATCAGGACTGGTCCACCCGTTTAAGCGTTAAGAACCATTAAATGTCGGACTTTAGTCCCGATAATATTAGAGAGACACTCCACTCGACGACACTTCGACAGCCCAAATATATCTCTTGTAATAAATGTCCGACGTTCAGACCCTGACGTGGTAGACAGAGAAGAGCAGTTACTGAACGGTAAAGAAAAAATCACGAAATTAAATTAATTTAATTACTTTTTAAATTTCTAAATTCCGGCAGACCGAGGATGACATAAAAAAATAGCAGGAATAGGATTGATGCATAGGGCAAGAAACAGTGGAGAATATCATAAAGAAAGAAAAGAAAGAGAGAAAATTCAATAAAAATTGGCCCAGCAGCTATTAAGATCTGATGATAAAGATTCACACACTCGTTTACAAATACCCTGAAGAACGTATCCAAGAGGGCAATTAACTAAGTAATCATCATCATCTTCCTGTCCTCATCCCATTTTACTTGGGGTCGGCGCAACACGTTTTTTTTCTTCCATTCTCCTCTATCAGACGTCATAATATTATTTACTCCTATTTTATTCATATCATTCCTTTTACAATCTATCTTTTCTTAACATTCAAGAAGGGCACTGAACTAAGTGACGTTCTGAAATGTGTCTCTGTCTCTACATTCTACTTGACATTGACAGCATGACAGCTAACGGTGACATTGAATTTCGTATCATTTTTGAAGATACCTGTATTGATACAATCTTAGTTTACTAGCTGCTGCCCACGACTAAGCTCGCGGGAATATCAGTTAGGTATAGCTGCAAAAACATTACCCCGCAGTTCTGTCACAGTCGGTTAAAGCTAAGTATATTGCCTAAAAAAACACATTTTATAAAAAAAAGGATTTTCTGATGACCATTTTCCTGGTTTGAGAATTTTAGTGGTATTTTGAATGTTGAGTATTTTTATTCGCACAAATTATGTACTATAAACCTGCTTACACTTCAGATATTACATGTTTTATAATATCAATGAAGAGCATCCCACAAATGTCAAGGTTCATCAAAATCGACTCAGCAGTTTTCAAGGTATGTTTATTAAACAAACATGTATGCTGACGTAAGATGTGGCGATATGATACTTTGTAATTCTGTCATCTGTACTGTTACTATAGTAACTGCATTATTTATTAAAATGAATAGAGAAATAGTGGTGTCTCTCTCTGAACCTTAATTAAAACCCACTGTTGGGCATTTTACTTGAAAAGCGAGACTAGTGTCAGCTTACTTCAGTATCCCTCTTCTATTACAAACGCAAGTTTTCGAGTATGGATGGATGTTTGTAACTCTTTCAAATTTGAGCTTATTTGAGATGGAGTTAGGTGACATCTTGAATTAATATAGGATACTATTATTTTTCACCCGACTGCCTCAGAAGATGGGTAATGTTTTTACAGCTATAAACCACATCCACGTGTATGAAATGTAAAGAAGCGGTAAAAAAATTGTCTAAAACTGTTCCGATATTTTTACTTATAATTTTTTGACTGTGTTTTTTTATTTCAGTGCCTAACTCTTGATGAAACTACAAGCACAAGTTTATTTCCAAAGTGTCGTGGTGGCCTTGCGGTGCTATGTATCTATGGTTTTGTATGCACTAGGTGCAGGTTCGATACCCAACGCAGGCAAGTACCAACGTGACTCTTTCAAAGTTTTTCTTAATTATTCTAAGACGCTATTGACTAAAGGTGAAGTAAAACATCGTGAGGAAACTTGGATGTCAAATATTGGAATCTGAAATCGTCTGCAGTGAGCTAGCGTGGTGATCAATGCTCAAACCTTTTTTATCTAGGTAGACGCCTATGCCCAGCTGTGGGACGTGTATAGGTTAGTATAAATATATCTTATATTTATAGTCACATAAGGTTAGTTATAAATGTAGATATTTCTTGTTTAGTATAGTTTCTGTTTAATAAAGATTGTGTTTATAGGAATAATTTAACGTTATGTTATCGTATCAAAAACTATGCATTAATTGAATTGTCGCATGATGCCACAAGTCCACACGTATTTACCTTACTGTCTTACCTAATTTGACTTTATTTAAGTAATCAACAAATATATGCATACTATTATAAAGAGGTAAAGTTTGTGAAGTTGTAGGGGGTAATCTCAGGATCTACTGAAGCGATTCAGGAAATTCTTTTACCAATAGAAAGCCACGTTATTTGTTAGTGTCATAAGTCATATTGTCTAGAAAAATACTGGCCAATGAAGTAGGCTTGGGTCAATTAGTGTCTTTTGCTCTTGCCATACATAAGCTGAATAGATTTTATCATTATACAGGCTAGTATCTCTTGTTGTCTATACATCACAGGCCACTGTTGGCCATAGGTCTCTACTTCATTGTCCCATAACGCTGGTTGTTTAGATAGTTGATTTATTAAGTTAGTGGTGCCATGGAACCTAAAGACTTAGAAGGAAGTGCCACTCATGTTACGCATACGTGGCACATTTAGGAGATGACGTAGGATCTATCGCGGTAGTTTTCAAGGTAGACAAGGGTTAAGTACTCCGGTGGTTTTATCCGGTAAGAGTCCAGCATGCCTCTTCGCCTTACCCAGGGCGGAGAAAGTCCATGCGGACTTCCCCTGGGCAAAAACTCCCTCTGCTAATTTTACTCCACAACATCCTATGCTCTACTATTTAAACTAGCAACCATAAGGTCTTAGGTCAATCACGCTGACATAATAATTTTTTTTTTTTGGTATGGTGAAAGTTTTTTTTTTTTTTTGTAATCCTAATAGACTTATATACTTCCTCGGGGGAGGAAGTATAAACTAAACCTGAACCAACAAGCAACGTCTCCCATTGATGATATTATACCTACACTATTTCCTATATTTGTGGTCCTATCTCAAGGATGTTTGCTTTGATGGAACATAAAGAAGATGGAAGTGGCACTCTTGCTAGTCACATGTCATTATTAAGAGTTCACGATCAACATTAGGTTAATTGCTGTCTGATTTTTGTCGCTCTAAGTTAAATATCAAATTTATTAAACTATCTGTTGGCCGTGACTTCGTTCGCGTGAATGTTGGTTACAGTAGCAAAAGAAATAGTCATCTCTTATGCAGTCGGTTAAAAAGTATCCTATGTGCTAATCCAGGGTGTCAGATACTCCATATCAAATTTCATCAAAATTGTTCCATTCGTTCGATCGCGAAAAAGTAACAAATCCATCCATTCATACTTACGATCTTTCTTGATTATAGTACTTTTAGTAGGATTAAAATGACGACTCTTCGTTAGTCACTTATGCTAAAGTAACAGCAAAAAGAAAAATATGTATAAATATTTTTTTATTATGACTATTTTCTTACCCCAAGGCCCGCTATTTCAACTCTAGGTTTGAAATGAGTGCAATTTACTTAAGATAAAGACACAAGAGAGAAACATTTTGTACCCACAAGCGTGGGTACAAAATGTTATCGTAATCGTTCTTCTAATACACTATTTTCCATAGCACCAAATAATATTTGTGACCCTTGCTTCTTGAAGAGACATGATTAAGGGACTTTAATGCCTTGAAGTACACCGTCTCACTTTCAAAACAGTACTTAAGAAGACATCGGTTTCTGCCCACTCCCACTTCAGTTTGCGAATTCTAAGAGATACTGTTGCAGATGAGTAACTGACCTATGTATATAACATAGTATCCCATAGTAAGACTGCACGTCAGAACGGTAATTTATACAGTTGATAACACTAACTAATTAATTGATTCGAATAAATTGAGAGTAACGTAGTAAAAAAAAATGTAGAGATCAATTTTTCTGGTATCCCATCATCAGATTCTGACCTGAAAACCATAGGACCACAGGCAGAGCATATTTCTCAAACACAAATAGATTTAAAATTTTGTTCAGAAGTTTTCGAGCTATTGGACCATATACATGCTAAAAGAGATTTTAAGCAATTGAGTTTCTTCTCCGTAAAAATTATAGAGATCGATTGCCCAAAATAAAATGCAATCATTTATTTTGTGACTAGGATAATTATATCACTTTACTTTACATGACTTATATTATATATAACGACGGGAACCGCACGTCTTCATGTCTTTCTTCGTCCGAATGTTGGTCAGACA
>OW796110.1:4856122-4966549 GCA_941860345.1 Chrysodeixis includens | reverse complement strand
AGCGCGGGGCTGGCGCTGCAGTCCGCCACCAGGCCGGCCAGCACCGCGCCCAGCACGCCCGCCCGCGTCGAACACTGTGCTCAGCTCGCCAGACTGTATAACTCACCATGGGCGCGCAGAGCGTGTAGAAGGCGACGCAGACGAGCGCGGGGCTGGCGCTGCAGTCCGCCACCAGGCCGGCCAGCACCGCGCCCAGCACGCCGCCCGCGTCGAACACTGTGCTCAGCTCGCCAGACTGTATAACTCACCATGGGCGCGCAGAGCGTGTAGAAGGCGACGCAGACGAGCGCGGGGCTGGCGCTGCAGTCCGCCACCAGGCCGGCCAGCACCGCGCCCAGCACGCCGCCCGCGTCGAACACTGTGCTCAGCTCGCCAGACTGTATAACTCACCATGGGCGCGCAGAGCGTGTAGAAGGCGACGCAGACGAGCGCGGGGCTGGCGCTGCAGTCCGCCACCAGGCCGGCCAGCACCGCGCCCAGCACGCCGCCCGCGTCGAACACTGTGCTCAGCTCGCCAGACTGTATAACTCACCATGGGCGCGCAGAGCGTGTAGAAGGCGACGCAGACGAGCGCGGGGCTGGCGCTGCAGTCCGCCACCAGGCCGGCCAGCACCGCGCCCAGCACGCCGCCCGCGTCGAACACTGTGCTCAGCTCGCCAGACTGTATAACTCACCATGGGCGCGCAGAGCGTGTAGAAGGCGACGCAGACGAGCGCGGGGCTGGCGCTGCAGTCCGCCACCAGGCCGGCCAGCACCGCGCCCAGCACGCCGCCCGCGTCGAACACTGTGCTCAGCTCGCCAGACTGTATAACTCACCATGGGCGCGCAGAGCGTGTAGAAGGCGACGCAGACGAGCGCGGGGCTGGCGCTGCAGTCCGCCACCAGGCCGGCCAGCACCGCGCCCAGCACGCCGCCCGCGTCGAACACTGTGCTCAGCTCGCCAGACTGACGCGCCGACAGGTCCGCTAGGGGCGAGGGATATGTCACGATAGATACTACAGAATCTGGCACCGGCGCTCCGAAGGCGGATACGACCACCTTTCACCTCCCGGAGGCGGGGTAGGAGCGCTCTAAGGCTAAGACCTCACGGAGCAATTTCTTACCGCGCCCGCAGCGGTTGCGGAACCGCTAATTTATTTCCAAACTCACGAGACCGGTTATTCGCGCGGTCCCGCAGCTGCCGCGGGCGTAAACCGCGTCGTGAGTTGTGCTTTTGTTTTTTACATGTAAATCTGCTTTCTACAGAGTCTGCGCGCCCGCCACCGCGGCGGGCGCGGTAAAAAATCGCTCCGTGAGTTCTTAGCGTAAAAGCGCTGATGCTTCCCCTAACTTAAGGTGGGGCGCGAACGGCCTGCCGTGTTGGCGAGATTCGAGGGGGGTCTGGAGGTAAAGGCCTAGGCCCTCTCCACTAAGGCGATGCGGGCGTGACGCTGGGGGTTTTTAGTGGGTATACCGGGAGACTACTAATTCTCGGGGAGCCCAACATATTCGATTTGGAGGGGATGTGTAATTGCATTTTCCCAGGGAAACAAAAAAAAGATACTACAGAACGGTCATGTACAACAGCTTGAAGCTTGGAGTTTTAAACAGGTTGAAGCGGTAATAGGTCAGTTAGAGGAAAAATAATCGTCACATATTAAAGTCTAATAAGAATAATATTCCATAAAAAATATAAAACAGAACCAATGATGGTGTTCATCACACAAAAACCTAGCCAAGTGCGAGTCGGACTCGCGCACGATGGGTTCCGTACTATCATCTATAATAGAAAATCACGTTTGTTGTAGGTTTACTAATTTTTAGGGTTCCGTACCCAAAGGGTAAAAATGGAACCCTATTACTAAGACTTCGCTGTCTGTCCCCAAGCTGTATCTCTTAAACCGTTATAGCTCGAAAGCTGAAATTTTCGCAAATGATGTATTTTCGTTGCCGCTATACAACACATACTAAAACTTAAAAAAATGAATATTAAGGGGTTCCCCATACAGTAAACGTACTTTTTGCTCAATATTAAAAACGGTAACAGGTAAATATAGTACGGAACTCTTCGTGCGCGAGTCTGACTCTCATTTTGCCGGTTTTTATAACTACAAACAAAGATGTGTTACCTGAAGTATATCGTATATACGACGGCAGCCAGTAGAGGAACGTGTAGCTGACGAGCTTCGCGAAGAACAGAGAGAAGCTGAACTCCAACACGCCCGGGGATGGCGAGCGCGCGCGAGAGCGAGACGGCACTCTCGCGCTCTCGCTCCCTCTCGCCGCGGAGGAGGGACGTGCGCTCTGTGGCTTCCTCCGGCTAAAGAGGAGATGTATGTTATAACTAGGCATATCTGTTGGGAATCATTCGTACGTTTTTATGCTTTTATCCTTTTCTGATATAAAGAAATGTCGTTTGCTAGAGCGAGAAAAAGAACCGTAAGAAGTAATCGGCAACAGTATCGGCGTTTTCTCAGTATCGTTATAGTAAATGATTATTTTGAGTGACGGAAAAGGATAGAAGCTTAGGGAAATTGTGCTCACAAATGTGCATACAATAGGCTGCTTGTTTATTTTAATTACTTTTTCTTACAATGACTCCCAAGGTAGTAGGCCGAAACCCTTAAAAAGCGCGTTTCCACTACGGCAAAAACACAAAACCATAGAGAATTCTTTTCTCGACTATCTACTTGACTGTACTGCATTGCTGTCATACAAAATGTAAGCATGGTTAACACTTGTAATATGATATGTCGTCACTTACATGGGGTAAATTCGCGGAGTGTCGGTTCGGTCGCAAACTCGCCGACTGTAACACACAAACTCGTACATTAGTATTGAACAGAGGCTAAGCAAAACATGTTTTTTGGTTCATCATAATCATTCCATTCATTCATTCCACGGAAAGTCGCGGTAACTACTAGTTTAGTTAGTCCCAGATTGAAGCTTTTTTGAGAAAATGAAATTTTTTGAATTGTGGTATACTGAAAGCTTGTTTTTGAAGTTGTATATCGACTAGGCATCCTTCGCGTGACATATAGCGCGACGTTTACAAGAAGCTTGCAACATGACACGCAACTTATTGTTTCTACAATATATAACGATAATGTCTCCCCGGACCGATTTCGCCCACGGCGGCTAGTGTTGCTATGACACCAGCCAGCTACACGGGACATGTTATAGTGCACAAGCGTGTGCTAACACAGGTGCACTCTCTGTTCCTTTACTCTCATAGCCCGATGGAACGGCAATCCGACACGACCAGAGAGAGATCAGGCGCAGGACACACGTTTTTACGCGCTTTTCTACATGTTGCAGAGCATCAATTGTCTTGCGTCACTTGTCACCACGTGGGTACGAGGCTTGTACTAAAGCGTTTGAGTCTCTGTGAGCTTACCTGGTCTCCTACAATGACTGATGACGTGTCATCATCATCCGCTTCGTCTTCCTCATCTGACTTGCTCGGCTGCCGTGTCGGCTGAAACCAACAATACACTTTTAGAAGTTAAGATAGATTCAGAATAATAATAGCATACCCTATTTGCCGTGGCTCAGGCGTTAGGAACAACCACGCGGCGCTCATAGCTATAGAAAAACACTTAGACAACATTCAGCATGGTTTTAGGTGCAAACTTTCGGTAAATAAACACATCGGCAGAAATGGATCTATGCGGACAGGTACTTTATTTTGACTTCCGAAAAGCTTTTGACAGAATCAATAACGGCATCCTACTTTCTAAGCTCAGAGCATAGGGTTTTGTTCGAGGCTGATAAAGCTACTAGCCAACTATCCAGCTATAGCTAACCAGCAATATGTCAGACTGGGGATCTACGAATCACAACCCTATCACTCCTTTCGGAGTGCGTCAGGGCTCGATCTTCGGCCACTTGTTATTCCGTATCATGGTTAATGATTCACCACTAGTTCCTACATTTACCAAGTGTCTTATTTATGCGGAAGACCTTAAGCTATATGCTAGTATTGAGAGGCAGAATGCGAGGCGATCCAGAACGATATTAATTTGGTAATTTTGTAGTTTTTATCTACCTAAAATATTGATTTATCTGGCACGGTTCTTACCTAGGTATATTACTATAATGTATAAGAAAGACAGCGTGCTGTTGGGGAGTTTGTTGCGCCGTTTTTTCTCCCGAGCGGTGAAGGGTGGGCGATGAGGTGCTGTCTAATAATTTGACGTTCAACGCTACGTTGTAACCTAATTTGTATAAATGACTTTTGATTTTGACTCACCGAGGTCCTATCGCTGACGGCGGCCGCGAGCCCCACCAGCCGCGGCTCGGGCGCCAGCAGCAGCCACACGGCGCCCCCCACCGCGCCCATCACCAGCCCCGGGTACATGAAGGACAGGGACCAGTCAGAGTCCACGTATTCTGCTGCCATTATCGTACCTGTGGTAATAAAACTAATGTGTTGTAGTTTTAGCTAACAAGTTTAACTAATTTCTTACTCAAGCACATTGAAAAAAGCAGTAGTTTTTAGAAATCTTTCAAATATGACAAAACGTTTTCGATAAAAAAAAAACATTTCTGACTTGAGCTCATTTGGGCTGCGTGTAAAAAAAGCAGTAAATTTTCAAGTATCTTTCAAATATGACATAATGTTGGGTTGGGTTGGTTGGGTTGGGTTCGGTTGGGTCCGAAACTAGTCGGGCTATCCCGATAAATACGCGTGAGTAAACCGTTATAACGTTTTAAGTATGACATAATGTTTCCGATACAAATGGTTCTCAGCCTATCAGAATTTGTATGG
The DNA here is from genome assembly GCA_941860345.1 of Chrysodeixis includens. NCBI lineage: Eukaryota > Metazoa > Arthropoda > Insecta > Lepidoptera > Noctuidae > Chrysodeixis > Chrysodeixis includens. The sequence goes on along the minus strand of OW796110.1, from coordinate 4,961,799 downwards.
CAGGACATATGGTTCCTCGCCCACGGCGAATTATTCACAATTCTATTGCGCCGTCTGCATCGATATAGACGCAAATCGGTCACTAGCTTTGTGCCCTCGCCCAGGTTTAGTCGCGATGCAAACGCGGCTCAAAAATACCTTGAATTGGCAAATGCAAGATGGATACCGTTGAGGCAACATTTTTCACGTTGTCTTCGGTGCTACTTCATCGATTCACACATATAATAAAGAAAGATTATTTGTGAACATCATGTAATAACGTTCAAAACACTGAAAAAATATGAACTTAAATTCAAAAGTTGTTATGAAATGTCATATTAGGGCGTTGCAAATGCGACTAAGACGCGTTAGAAACGATTCAAAAAGTCGCCGGGGGCGAGGGGTCTATAACGTAATTTCTTCGATATCACCCGACTAGTTGGAATTTCGGAAGGATCCTTAAAGTTTTCTATGACCACCAAACGACCAACTCACCTAAAATATTCCCCAATGATGTGTGCGAGTTCCATATCCCGAAGATGAGTCCCTTCTTGCTGTTCCCGAACCACTTGCCGACGATGGCGACAGTGCCGGGCCAGCCCGTCGTCTGCGCTATGCCCGCGCCCGCCTGTGGGGGAGCGGAGTTAGCTATGACGGGCCTGTTGGTCTAGTGGTTAGTGACCCTGACTGCTAAGCCGGAGGTCGTGGGTTCGATTCCCACCCAGGACAAATGTGTAAGTTTTCACAAGTGGTTAAGTTAATAATTTTAGGTGAAAGGACAAAGGTTGCAGGACCCCTTGCACAGATTGCATTATTGGGTGAGCGGAGTTAACAAGACTAGTTTGTGAAGGTAGGTGGTTGTATTTATTGGGTAAATATCCATGTTTTGACAAGTGGTTAGGTTGATATTGTTGGGTGAAAGGTTAATTTATTTATTTCGTTCTTTCAGGGCAACTAGGGCCCATACCAAATATAATAAATAAATAATCAAACAATGTATATTTTTAATGGACGGAACGAGAAACGGAGAAATTTATCAATAAGATTGTACCGATTGCATTTTTTCTTTTTGTAAACGAATATCTGTTTCCCGCTCCATAGTCTAATTTTGCTTCAATAGATAGCAGCTTTTTTCAACGAATCACTATTATTTATTTTAATGCTATTTTGCCGTTTTAGCAATGTTACTTAGCTATTTTTTTATTAAACAGTGAGTAAACAATTTTGAATAATATTCTTTTAAGTTAAAAAAGATTCGCCATCCAGGCAACAGCTAATGATTATGCAGTATTAAAATATTTCAAAATCCTCTTTACCCGCATATAAACCATGCCAGCCCCTACTAACCTGAACCAATAAATAATACGATATATTGTGTATGCCGTACGTCCGCCCCAGACCGAACAGGTAACAGAATATCGCTGACGTCAGCATCCCGAAAGACAAGAAGTACCGGAGATCCACACGCTCTGCTACCATGCCTGGAAGAAATACATAGAATATGGTCAGTAGGAAAAAGTCGGCTATTTTCTACGTGTCATATGTTTGTCGATTTTGTGCAGACGCAGAAGTAAATTGTTGATCGAATTTGTGACCCTGACTTGTTTTATAACCTAAAGAAACTAAAGTCCACCCGTGACCACGGTCGGTACAACTCGATCAAAACGTCAGGACAAAAGAAATATCGAATTATATCGCGAAAAAGTCCCGTTTATCGTCTAAAATGTGTGTATAAGTCGCGCAAGTTTAAAGTCATTAACCTAAAGAAACTGTCGAAACTTAAAATCTAAATAATAAGTTCGGGTAAAAAACGTTTAATAGTCGCGTAAAACTCAAAAACGTTTAAGCGAAAGTAACTGTGTATGTCTATCAAACTTTTATGGTTAGATTACACAGGTAATTTAGATAACATTAGTTACGGGGTCAGCATTACTCGAAGAAAGGAGAGAAGCTTATGTACTTTATATAAATCTCAAACGTTATTCTTCTCTATATGGGAAGCGACGGATCTTTTGGCACGTGGATGACATTAACATGAGGGCGTTGGTGTGCATATACGGAACATGAAATAACTTTATCTGTCAAAAGTGATGGTTGTTCACATATGATGGCATTCGTTCCGATTTCGGCCGCGTGAGAAGATCCTTGTAGCACTGCAATCTATTTAATAGGTAAAATCGTAGGACTCAAATTCAATACTGAATACAGCATACACAAACCGGCTTTTCGAATGTTGAGTGCGTTTTAGAACTAAACTTTGTGCACTATAATATGTCCGTAGCTGGCTAGTATCTTAAGACATTTGTTCGAAATCGGTCAGGGCATATTATTATTATTGTTTATATGAATTTTGACTAAGAGAGTGATGAGTATGAATATTGATGGATGGAGAGGAAAACGAAGGCTAAAGAAAAGATGAATGGATTGTATAAGGAACGATATGAAGGAAAAAGGAGTAAATGATAGTATGACGTCTGATAGGGGAGAATGGAGGAAAAATACGTGTTGTGCCGACCCCAAGTAAAATGGGATAAGGGCAAGAAGATGATGATGTTTATATCAATTATGTCTGCTAATTGATCGATACAGGACCTCATTAGTAAATACGGCCTCGGTAATAGCAAACATCTGCTCGTCGCGTCATAATTATTCCGATATCGCGAGCTCATTGCCCATACATGTAAAGCTGAACTAATAGTCGGATAGAGGCCACGCGATCTACTTAACCTAGACTAATTCTTACATTAATTTCATTTTCAAATCAGCTTTTACACGAGACTTTGTTCGCGGAAAAAGAAATAGGGATGAAAAATAGATAGTAGCCGATTATCAGACCTACTAAATACGCATATAAAATTTGGTAAAAAACGGTAAAGCCGATTTGGAGGAGTACGGTAACTAACATTGTGACACGGGAATTTTTTATACAATAAGATTAATTAAACTTATAATAAATACATAATAAACGCAACTAAGATAAACTTTCTAATTAGGTAAATTTGTTTTCGTGACAAAGGTGTACTTAGAGTTGAATTTATTCAATCTATATTTAGAATCAAATTTATTCAATATTATCTACGTCATTCTAGTTTAAAAATTGCTCAATAATTGTTGTAAAACTTGCAAATTATGTAATTAAATCGCACTCTTTCCGCAAGTCCTATTTTGTATCATAAAACGAGCAAGAAGATTTAAATGCACATCACAAGGCATGGTTAGACGTGACGCGGGATAGATAATCGTAAATGGATTTGGGGGAAGACTTTGCCCAGCAGTGGGACGGCATAGTCTTAGTAAAAAAATGACCAACTAACCTGAGACGAACATAGCGCCGGCATACGAGAACAGGAAGGCGGAGTCCAGCGCGCCGAGCAGCGCGTTCGCGTCCGTCGTGTCTGCGGATATAGGGAACCGTTAGCATGACTACTGGTGATTCTGCTTTGTCCTGCAGTTGGTTATCAGTGTTAAAAGAGGTATTAAGTGAATTCGAGAATGTTGGCGTCTATCGTATCTGTTGATAGAGGGAACCGTTAGCATGACTGTAGTGGTTGTGCACTATAATATGTCATAGTTACACTAGCCGCTGTAACCTAAATCTGTCAGGAGACATTATATTACACTAGGTTACTCACTAAAAGGCGCCCAGTTACACCACTGGTCGTCGCTAGGGTCCGTGCCCGGCGGCGGCACCAGCGCCGAGCAGTTCTGGTGCAGCACACTCTTCACCACAGAGATCGGCTTCCGAGTGAGGTGGTACGTCATGTACGTGAAGAATGTCAGGAGTAAGACTGATGCTTGATGCCTGGGGAGAGAGGAATGGTATTATGAGTCTTTTGGTAAAAACTAAAGTAAACGGGACTGTCCCTTTTTACAATTACGAATCCCGGTGTACCCGAAATGAACTGTGGGACACGGAATTGTCCCGTTTTTTGGAAAATTTGAACAAGTTTTTTTGAAGTTCTTCTAGATTGCTTTAGTATTCCATAATCAGACCCTGACTTCCTTATCATGAGACGTCTTTGGATATGTTTACTTTCCAACAAAAAAATAATTATCAAAATCGGTGTATAAGCGACGAAGTTATCCGCAAAAACACAAAAAAGCTTACACGGTCGAATTGAGAAACCTCCTCCTTTTTTAATTCGGTTATTATTTAATAAAGTATAACTTGAAGACAGAATTACCTGTATGCCTTACCGATTACTTTTCGATATCAAAAATTAATGCAGGCGGGACAAATAAATCTACAATCAGTACAATCTGTATCTAGCATTAGTTAAACATTAATGAAACCCTTTTGTCGAAACCTAATTTCTGTGAATATTTGAGTAATTTGTTTGTTTTTCGTATTTTATATGCTCAATATTAAAAACGGTAACAATCTAATAATCTATCTGTTACCGTTTCAAATTTTTGGTGTGTATAGACGATAGTACGGAACGCTTTGCGCGCGAGTCTGACTCGCACTTGTCTAGTTTTTTAGCTAATAAAACACTGACAAAATAACCTATTCTTACGAGTATGTTACTGTGTCAATCATACATATGCATATCGGTAAAAAACGATGAATGAATACATTACAAATGTCTGGCGCACACAAAATAAAAATAAACCGCGATAGCAAGGTCACGCACACCGGTCGACTTTATCTGACACTTGCAACCAATTAGTCTATGATTACACAAGCAATTAAATAATGGTTATGTTACTTTAATTAATTAATATTACATTGTTAACTTGCATTTTATCGTGCGTTACATGCATTCAGATAAAAGTGTTATGAAATATTATAGCATAGTTGCAACTGTCGTTTTAAAGAAAAAATCCTGCTTCCGTTGAATAATTAGTCTCAAATAGCGACCCAAGCTTCGCACGAATGAAATACTGATGTATATGAAACTTCCTTGAAACTTCCTCTTGAAAAATTATATCTATTGAGAAAAACTCTTCAAATTTCATAGCGTACCTAGTTTTGAAGATCTAAGCATACTTAGGAACAGACAGCGGTCAAAAGTATGAAATGTTTAAATCCAAAGTATAATCTTGCACCAAAGACTTACAAACATACATACATTAAACTTCACAAACTTTCTTATTTGTAGTACATTGGCAAGTTTGTGTTTGTTATGGACCTATTTCGGTATGGAATTAGCTGACTCTCTGAATTAAGATATATGCCACTATTTATCGACGAGGTACACCGCGGAGCGTAGATAGCTTATATCATTTGTAGGAGTATCTCCAAGTAGTGTCATGATGGCTACGTAAACCTAGACTTCGTGTGTCGGTGACATGCATTGCGTCGTGTACGAATACCCTTAAAACTGTGACCACATGAATTTGTAGGAATGCCACTAATAAGACACAGTTTCTCTATCACTCTATGGTTTGCTGGTAAAAAAAAAACATGTTTAAATTTAACTCGCCTGTTTTGTACTTTTTTTTTGTTTAAAAAAATAACAACTCCCACACCAAGGAATTTAATCCTTGTATCGGGGGCGGTTTCACAGACATTCAATTCACATGCACAGACACCCAGACTCAGAACAAGCATTTGTGGAGCGTAAATATTCTTGTCCTACGCGGGGATCGAACCCGCGACACGTCGCACACAGTGATAATGGCGTGGTGACTTATACTATATAGAAATCCGTGCAGTTAATTTAATTTACGAAGAATCAATAAAATGGTTCAGTACAATAAATACTTAAATTTATAAATTAATGTGTATACATAACGCTTAACAGTAGAATATTTAAATCCTTTGTTAACACAAATGACGTAATTATAAATGAGTAATATTCTACTTCTCTTTCAATATAGAGATCATTGGAAACAATATTAAATTACAATGCAATTCTGCGAATGTTTGTAAGCCTACACTATGTCACCATATCTAGAATAGGTTGTATATAATAATATACTAGTATACCTTTTTCTTTCTGGGTGAAACGCTAATGACTACAACCCATGCCGAGGGCACGGTGTGGGGATGTATCGGACTCTCACCGACTAAAAACGCCCCGGGCCCCTTCCACTACCTAAGCCAGAGTTACAGGATCGCTCGCGCACGCTTTGTCTGACTCTGGCTGTATACTAGTATACCTATCACTACATAGTATAAAACAAAGTCGCTTCCCGCTGTCTGTCCCTATGTATGCTTAGATCATTAAAACTGCGGAATGGATTTGATGCGGTTTTTATAATAGATAGAATGATTTAAGGCAAACACCCAGACGCAGAACATAATAATATGGTCGTGCTCATAACACGAACATTTGTCCTGGGTGGGGATGGAACCCACGACCTCCGGTTAAACAGTCAGGGTTACTAACCACTAGATTAACATGTCAATCAAATCTATACATAAAAGTGATGCTGATAAAGTATCTCCAGAAAAGAGATCTCTCCTTTTCATTGAAAGTCGTGGTTGAAAAGTAGATCTAAATCATACCAGGAAAAGTGTAAAACTAGCGAATTATCCTATTTACTCATTATTGACAGCATTATGTGATGGAATATTCATGTACCGATCGATAAAATATTTATTAAATAGCAGATTATATCATTAAAGATAATGTAATATGTAACACATTAATACAGTCAGCATCAAAAGTCGATTCGAGTCGAGTTATCACATTTAGATTTTGAAACGAACTGTACACCATCGAATTCAATGAATTACTGTTGTCATCATCATTCCCCTGCCCTTATCCCAATTATTATGATTTGGGGTCGGCGCAACACGTCTTCTAGACGTGTTGCTTAAAGTTTTGGCTATGATTTTATAGTCGGCCGCCTGCCTGACACTAACCCTCTTTGGGAATGCGATTGTTGGTTGTTTACCCGCCACCATTCGGGTGACCCAAGGTGCTTGGTACAGTGCACTGGGTCTTAAGATCCATTAGTCGCCTTTTACGACACCCAGTGGAGGATATGGGGTGGCGCTATTCTTTATATCCGGACACCACACGGACATGAATTACTGTTGTGCTATTAGGTAACAAAATAGGCTTGACACCTGGTATAGTTAAAACATACTAAGCATCAATTCCTACATGTCATAGACAAATAATGACAGTTTGTAAATCGGTTTGAGTTAACCGACTTCTGATGCTGACTGTATCGGAACATGCTTAAATAATGTGATTATCAGTTGATCACGCAATAATGATGATGATGAGGTGACAATGTATTAGCGTAGTCACAACTATAAATGATTGCCTAGTGCTGACCGTTGGACTACCAAGACAAAGGTCTAATCCGATCAAATGTTGACGGGCCTGTATGTAAAATTATTATTATTTTATTCCTTTGAGCCCATAAGCTTAGTACATGTATCAACATCGTAAACTTGGTAAAATAGTCGGGTTCCTCTTCTTCTGTAATTATTGTCTGTTTTCTTTATGTAAAGAATATTTTATCCCCTATTTAGCAATCTGTACATTTTGCTAATTTGCGTTGTTGTTGCATAATTATTATTGTAAAGTATAAATTGTATTTTTCTACTTTTAAAAGAGTAACTTATGGAGTTTCTTGCCGGTTCTTCTCCATAAGAATGTAATTTTGGAACCGCGCAATTAGAGTCAGCAACGTTTTGAAAGTGGCTGAGAAGGCCTACTCGAAATATAAACCTTTTGATTTTGATTTTAATGGTTAGTGGCCCTGACTGTTATACCTTAGGTCGTGGGATCCATCCCTACTCAGGACAAATGTTTGTGTGATAAGCTCGATCGTTTAATTTTGTTATGTCTGGATGTCATTTATCTATTAGATAATATGGATGTGATTACGAATATACAACGTTGATAAAAGCGAGAGGCATTAAATGAAACCACATATTCTGTATATCATTATAAGGCTACACAACAAAAATCAAATCAATGTAAGCAATAGTTTAGTCACAGGATATTTTTTTAGGTTTTTTTTAGTTTGAACATGCTGTATCTTCCTGATTATGTGACTAAGTTTTATAGGCATAGTTATCTAGTTGGCTCCGGTTGGGTCCGAAACTAGTCGGGCTATCCCGATAAATACGCGTGAGTAAACCGTTATAACGTTTTAAGTATGAATCATCCTCACGAAAGTTATTATAAAAATATTGCTTGCATTGATTTGATTTTTGTTGTGTAGCCTTATAATGATATACAGAATATGTGGTTTCATTTAATGCCTCTCGCTTTTATAAACGTTGTATAAGTATGTTTATCAGTTGTCTAGTACTTATAATACAATTTAGTCTTATATACTTAATTGGAGTCTAGGTGGCGTTGTGTTGAGACAGTATTCTGTATCAAAACTGGTAGTTGGATGTTTTTGGGAATATAGTTACAACAACTCAAACGGTTATATCAATATTAATGAAATATTGTATGATGGAACTCCATAGGGAACAAGTAGGCTACTTTTTACCCGACTGCTTCAGAGTGTAATGTTTGCAGCTAAAACCGATATCTACGCGGGGGAAGTCGACGGAAAAAGCTATAAATAAAAATGTATTGTTTTTTCCGCTTGATCATTAGTGGAGCTTTAAATAGAGAAGGAAACGTTATATTTAGAGATAAAAAATACTTTTAGAGTCTGTGCATATATGAAAGAATAAAACACTGTCGATTGTAACATAATAAAACCCGACTGTGTGAAATAAAGACAATGGTACTAAAAACTCGAAAATAATATCATCTAGGTTCTGTACAATAACAAAAAACATAAAAGATGACGTGAAAACACATAAAAAGGACGAGAACCTCCTCCTTTTTGAAGACGGTTGAAAGGACAGACAATAATGTATTTTTTTGCAAAATGGTTATACCTACCTATCACAACAGTGATATAAGATAAAAAAAAGATATAGGTTCTAACAATATCTTATTTTTTTTTTCGTGGGAAATCATCAAATGCCCCCGCCCGCTGTGGGTGCAGTGGGAGGGAGTGTCAGACTGTTACTGACTAACACCCACTATGTGGGCTCCAGGAAACGGCTCCAGGAGGAACATAACAATAAATTTATCTATGTTTAAACAAATAAATGTATTCTATTCTATGTTCCTCGTGGAGCCCTTTGAGTGCCGGGCGAGCGGTAACTCTCACGCACATCCCGCAACCCCGGCAGTTCAAACAATACCTTAAACAGAAACACGGTTTCGATACCCGCATATCAGATCAACATTTTGTGAACGACAAATAATGACTCTGACAGCCCTTTGTGAAATCTGAATGAATCCCTTTCATTGGAAATAAATAACATATAAAACCCTCGGCACAAGCATTCATACTGCGATTAGAAGCATAAATCCAATTAAGTGCGAGATAAAGTCGCCTTTGAAGTTTTAATCATAATAATCACAGTATAAAAATTTAATACGGTATGAAAGTGGTGGCCCTTCCGTGTGGTGTCCGGATATAAAGAATAGCACCACCCCATATCCTCCACTGGGTGTCGTAAAAGGCGACTAATGGACCTTAAGACCCAGTGCACTGTACCAAGCACCTTGGGTTACCCGAATGGTGGCGGGTAAACAACCAACAATCGCATTCCCAAAGAGGGTATAGCCAAAACTTTAAGCAACATGTCTAGAAGACGTGTTGCGCCGACCCCAAGTGAAATGGGATCAATCAATCAATCAATCAATCAATCAATCTTTATTTGTGAACACAGGTACAAATAGGTCTTATATAAAAATACATATAGTCGAGCTCTGAGTTCTACCAAAGAAATTGGTGTACAAATAATTAGGGTTATTCAAAAAATGCCATATTCAATTTATATAAACCAAAGAAATACCTATCAATTAATTAATCATAAAGTATTCAATTATTGTATTATAGAAATTATACAGTGTAGGTATTTGTTGTACATTTTATTTACGGCTAAGTCATATTTTATCATTTAGAAATTCGTCTATAGAGTAATACGTCTTATCTATTAAAAACAAATACAATTTACCCCTGAACTTGCGGATATTATCTTCACTCCTTATGCATTTCGGTAATTTATTATAAATCTTTGGAGCCATTACAAAGATACTGTTTTTGTAGAGAGCGGTATTAGATCCTACTATTTGCAACCGGTCACAGCGGCGCTGACTAGTTACTCGGGCAAATTTATCTGGGTTATTTTTTACAAACATACATGTTTCAAAGATGTACAACGACGGCATAGTTAAAATTTTTGAATTTTTGAAAAATGGTTTGCAACTGTCTGTTGTTTGTAAATTATATATAGCTCTAATGCACCTTTTTTGGCACTTAAATACTATATCTTTACCCGTAGCATTGCCCCAAAATATAATCCCATACCTCAATGTTGAGGCCACCAAACCATGATACGCTGTTAAGACTGTTGCTCGATTGGCCGTTTTACTTAACATGTGCAGGGCATAGGAATACTGATTTAACTTACTACATACCCTGTCTATATGAGAATTCCATTTTAAAGTGTTTTCTATGTTTAGTCCAAGAAATTTTGTTACTTTTATATCATTAATTATTTTATCCTTGTATTTAATATTTATGTCTAAGTTGTTCACTCTTTGTTGAAATTTCATTAATACTGTTTTTTCAAGATTTATAACTAAATTATTATTTTGCAGCCAATTGACAACTGATTCTAATGTGGAATTAATCTCAGTCTCTAATGTGCTTACATCATCACTATTAAAAAGTAAGGTACTGTCATCTGCGAACATTGTCATAGGATATGGGGATGCATTAGGAAAGTCGTTTATGTAGATAATAAATAGGGCCGGTCCAAGTACACTACCTTGTGGTACTCCACAATTTACAGTTCTATAGCAAGATTTGTATTTTGTTTCGGTTTTATTATATATTCTACTAACTGTCGTTATTTGTTGTCTGTCACAAAGGTATGATTCTATTAAATCTGATATATTTCCTCTTATTCCGTATGCGTTAAGTTTATTTATCAATATTTTATGGTCTACGCGGTCAAAAGCTTTTGACATATCCATATAAAGCGCCAGAGTTGGCAGTTTCTTATCTATTCTATCGCTAACCATATGCAAGAAATCATAAATTGCCATGTCAATAGATCTGTTTTTCCTAAATCCCTTTTGGTTATCAACAAACAAGCTATTTTTTTCAAAGTATGAAGTAAGTTGATAATATATTGCTTTCTCTATAATTTTTGAAAAAATTGGTACCAATGCTATGGGTCTGTAACATGACATATCTTCCCTATTGTCTTTTTTGAATAGAGGTTTTATAATTGTTATTTTTAATTCTTCTGGAAAGTAGCCATGGTATATACATATATTTATAAGATGACTCAACACAGGAGCAATTATTGTGGAGACTTTTTTGACAATGCTTGTAGCTATATCATCATAGCCAGTGCTAGACGTATTCTTAAGGGACATAATAATTTGGTAAATGTCTTGCGGTATTGTCGGCGACATAAACATAGAATAAGTTCTACTATTTATATTGTTATTATTTTTATTTGTGTCTAAATTATTAACTGCTTTTACTTGATCTACAAAGTAATTGTTAAATGCTTGTGATATATCAAGAGGTTTAGTTAAAATCTTATCACTTGATTTTATTTTCATTATGGATTCATCTGGTAAATTGTATTTTTTATTATTTTTATTTATTATCTTCCATGTTGCTTTACATAGATTCTGAGCTGAGTGTATGAAACGGTTATTATGAGCTCTTTGTGTGAGGTTTATAACTTTCTTTAGCCGATTTGAAAGCTTTTTAAAGTTTGCTTTATTTTGCTTATTTGGTAATGACCGGTACTTCCACAGCAATTCTCTTTTTCTTTTACTGCAAATCTTAATGCCACGACTAATCCATTTGGCTTTTTCTTTAGTCGATACACGTATTTTTATATTTGGAAAACATAAATCATATAGTAACTTGAAAAGGTCATAGAATAATGTGAATGCCTTAGCGGGATCCGTTTCCTCGTATACATCTGCAAAAGTGATAGCTTTAAAGTTGTCTATGAATTTTTGAACATTTTCTTTTGAGTAATCTCGTTTAGTTGTGTACCAGTAATTTAATAGGCATGTTCGTCTAACTGGACATCGCAGGAGTTGCGCCGTATGATCGGATATCGCTAGCTCCAAGACTTCTCCTTTTGACCCTCTTACATTATGAATGATATTATCTATGCAAGTCCCACTGCCTAATCTTGTGGGTTCTTTTATTTCAAATTTGAGATTGTAGCCCGATATTAGATATTTAAATTGCTCTAAGCATGCGGTCTTTTTTAAAAGATCAATGTTGAAATCACCGCATAAAATTAGTCTTTTGTTAGTGTGTAGTGAAAACGACTTTAGAAGGAAATTTAGGTTGTTGAAAAATATCTCAAGTTTACTTTTTATATCCCTACTATGTGGACTCCTATAGATGCACATTACAACAATATTGTGATCAGTGAGTTCAACTGCGCAACATTCAATTACATGGGGAACACAGTACTTTTCTACCGACTCCAAAGCTTTATACTTAATACCGTTACGTACCATTATACATGTACCACCATGTCGAGATTTCCGAGTGAAATGTGTAGCAAGTTTAAAATTAGGGATTTGTAACAATTCAACATCAGATAATATCATATTGTGCTCTGACAAACACAGGACGTCAATTTGTTTTCCTGAATCAAATAGTTCATGAAGTGCAACAGTAAACATATAAGATTTGTTCAGAAGACCATTTATATTTTGATGTAGGACACCTATATGTTTATATACGAAAAAAGTTTTCATTGCCTTCAAGCTGCTCGTCTGAAGAGGATTCACATTGGGTAGAAGACATTATCTCTGTTATGGTCAATAATAAATTTTGAAAGATATTTCGCATACCGATGTCATTAATTTTTCTATTTAATTTAGAGAACATTGTGAAGTCATAAAAAAGATTTAAATTAGAGTCAAACGCATTTGCATAGTTATATGTTTGTAGGTCGAGGTGTAGCAAATTATTAAATGTCTCTATACGCCAATTAAACATTGTTGAGTAATTACTTAGCTGAAAGGTAGGGGCACATAAAATTATATTCGTATTGTTCACAGTCATTAATGCCTCTCGTAGTTTTACAACGATATTAACATAATTTTCAGTATGTAAAAAGTCTTTTTCGCCAATCAAAATAACACAATAATCATTAAAAGAATAATTAGTTAGCTTTTTGTGTAAGTTATCTATAAGTCGAAGTATACCACAATTCGGCGTGATGTAATGACATATTTGAAACTTTTTAAATATGTCTTGGGCTGTAGACAAGATTTTGTTATTATTGTTCGCACTAATAATGCACAGTTTTCTTTTAATTGCTATTGAAGAGTTGTCATCAGTGTTCCCCTTCTTTGTTGTTATGTTTTCTAGTTCTGTCGTTGTTGAAGTACCAATCGTGTCTTGTTTTTCCGAAAATTTCTGTGTTTTCTTAGTCTTTTCCTGTGACTTTTTCTGAGAATTTGGGCAAGGAGTAGATGTAAGTGAGTATTTAGGAGTTCCCACTTCACTCGTAATTTTTATTGTAGCCTTTTCCAATAAATCATTTTTTATTGTTAATTTATTTACTGTATTTTTAAGCTGAGTATTTTCTATTTTTAGATTCGTTATTTCTTGTTGCGCTGAATTAAGTTGTGAAGTAAGAATTTCTATCTGGTTATGCAATTGTTGTATTTGTATATTATTTTCGTCACTTGATATTTTCTGCAAGCTGTTAGTGCTGCCATCTAGCTTCGAAAGTTGTTCATTACTGTCATCATCCGATAATTCTGGCATGCTATTATTATGGGCGCCATCTATTGTCAGACTACATGAACTATGTTCATCATCGCTTGACTTAGTTTTGTTCATAGATTTGTTTTTACGGAATGTAATATTTTCGAAGAAATTCATTTTTAGAGTTATAGTTTGGAATTTTAAGTATTTTTTGTTTTCTGTGTTAGGTGAGGTTCGAACTCGCGCACATTCGTCAAGCCTGACGTTGCGAAAAAAAGTGAACAGTGTAACCACTAGACCAGCAAGTAATTAATTTCTCAGATTGAAATTTGTAATAGTATTCGCTGGATATTTTTCTGAATGTCGGTGGACGGTTATTTTTCAACTTTTTGAATGTTTGTTTTGCAAATGTTGGTTTAACAAAATAGTTTTATTACACTGTTTAAATCTAAAATATTTGGTCGAAAACACTGTCACATCATGCAAGTACACTTGAATGAGCCTTTTTCTTAGTTTTTTCACCACAATAACACAATTTTGTCTCTTTGTTTGTTTATAGTCAGTTGTTTGTTAAAACGGTTCGAAACTTTTTGTTTATATGACAATAATGTTAGATAACGTTGTCACTTGCTAATCGTTAGTTTTTCTCACAATTTCACCAACTTTCATCACTTATTAACAATTTTAAATATTTTTAAACAATTATTTCTACGGAGCTTATACTGTCGTGGGCACTAGCGCCATCTAGACCTCCAAGTAATTAAAAAAAATGATGAGGGATGAGGGCAGGAAGATGATGAGATGATGATGAAAGTGGTGTGTGTGTGTGACGAAATATCTACTACACACCACTTAAAGTAAGGTGGCTGGCTTAGGCAGTAGAAGGGGCCCGGGGTGTTTTTAGTAGGTGGGAGTCCATCATATCCCCACGCCGTGCCCTCGGCGTGGGTTGAAGTTACAGAAATAGAAAAGAAGATTAAAGTCATTAGCGAAGAAGAAGAAGAACATTAAGGCGTTTCACCAAGGAAAAAAGAGACCTGTTCTTAAACTTAAAATTTACAATTATTAAGGATTAATGAAATAAGGTTCTATTACAGTATTTCTATGTATATTGTCAATTATATTGTGATTATAACCGCGACCGTTGCGAAGTCACGCATCGCTAGATGTTTAGCCTTGAGCATACTAACACTGTTTATTGATAAGGCCACAAATACAAACGGAGAGATTAGCAGATGAATTAAATGGTACTTAAATTTAAGTAAAGCTATTTAGCCAAGTCTTAGAGAGTTATGGGTTTTAATACACGGAGTATTATTCGCATACAGATAGAGGGACATAATAACTGATTGATAGACAGACGGAAACGCTGAATATTTCAGGTTGGACAAAAATATTGAAACAATAAGTATAGATTGAATCTAATTCCACTATTAGAATAGAAAATATATGATGTAAATATATAGGTAACAAACATACACTGTTTGTTACAATTTAGATGAAGGTATGGACTTTTTAACTAACAGCATCAGAGGAAAGTATTTTACAGCCATAACCGACTTTCACTCGAGTGAAAACATGGAATAAAGCCAATAATTGTCCTACAGGTTTATATAGATATGTTTACCTGACCAGTCCCTATTTTATCAATTACTTCGATATGTAGCTTTAACTTCAAATTTATAATAGATCGGGGAAAAAGTCTTTTCGCATTGTAGTATGTATGAACTTGTAATAAAATCTTTCTCTCTCTAATAAAATTAGAATTTGGAATTAAGTTCTTTAAAATTTTGACTTTCAACTATACCAAAACCAGCCAGATACAAATACTATAGCCAAAAAGATTTTATTACAAGTTTATACATACTATAATGAGAAAAACTTTTTCCTAAACCTAATGTTACACTAGCTCGCCGGAGTGGCTTAGCCTGTGTGGAAGTAAAATATAGCCTATGACACATACAGTTAAACAAAGGTTCGAATATCAGATACTCACAAACATTACCTCTTTATAATATTAGTATTAAAAAGCAATCATTTCTGCTTGTGTGTGACTCATTTAATAAAATTTGGTGTGCTAACTGAGACTAGATGGGACATAATAATAATATAGGCAGTACTACGGGCAGTAATAACTGATGTATACAGGACCAGATTTGAATATTATTTTATTAACAATTTTAGAAATAGTCAGTACCTATTTAGGCCTGAACAATAATTGTAATTTACTATGTATCACTTCTTTGTATGGTCGTATGTGCCTATAAATCACAAAAGATAGGGAGGTTTGGAAGAAAGGGGAGGCCTTTGCCCAGCAGTGGGATCTTGTATAGGCTACATAAAAAATAAATAAATGTAATACTTAGGCCAATACCTTTTGTCTATTCAAGTGTTTAAGTCTTTATTTAGAGGCCATTAAAACCACAGACAGTTGTGGTAATAATGAAATAATAGTTTAATTTAAAAGTTACACATCACCAATATAATAAAATCAACAGGTAGGTATTTAACAAAATGAACCACAAGGATATAAAATAACAAAGAGATCTTTATCTAATTAATTATAAACGATTGTTATCGCGGAAAATATCTGAATTATTCATTGAGTATGTATGTATTTCAAAGAATTTTTATATAACTTAGCACAAATTACATTTTTTTTTATAAATGAGAACTAGGCTAAGGTCTTCGGCATACAGCCTGAATGACTCACCATCGTAATCGGTTGATTTGCAGTCGCGGGCAGCAGTACGAACTGAGTTTTTGTATAAACTGCAGCCCTATCGGCGCGTCCCTGCTAACACCACTCATTCTCCAGTATTTTCTTTTAAATGTCCTTGTGAATACGTCTGCCACGAGCTTCATTCACGCCCTCTCACCACACGCATTGTTTTAAAAACACATCTTTTGTTTACATCGAAAGATTCGTTACGACTACGTCGAGCGTGATTCTTAGTCAATTTATGTGATTTTTACATCAATTTTATACACAATTTGAATTAAATAATAGATATTAGTTACAAACTTTATGACAAAAGGCTTTTTTGGGTGTATTGTTAATGATTTACTTAATAAAAATAATATTTTAGAACCCGTATGTGCACGACACGTCCCCTATGGCCGCGTTCCGTTACTGACCGCATCGGCAACTTTTAGCCTTGACATTTCTGGTTCACTCGCACTCGTGTTGTGTAACAAGGTTAGCAAACGAAGAATGCTCAAACATTGCTTTCGCAATATATTTACATCCACACGTCAGCTGTCAGTGTCAAAACGACGTAACGTTTTGTTATTGCAACGTAAAAACGTAGTATAATATCACTTTAGGGCATTTTTTATGAATGAGTATTCATAAATAATTTGCCAGTTATTAATTCTGTACATAATAGTTTCGGTGGTTATTTAAAAGTATGTTATTTAAAAAACCTAAGTAACAATCTCATATTTAACTTGGGGAAATATATGTATATTTGCTGACAATAAGTAGGTATTTAGTCGGATAGTTCGGCTAGCGCCAACTGACTACTGGCTTCCATGTAAATAAATACATACACACACTATAAATTGATATGCTGGAAAAAAAATAACTTGATATAACTTTAGGCGTCAAATGGAGCTGGACAACTCAGTTAGTAAAGGTGTCGTTATCGACAGTGCTAAAGGCTTTTGTGAAGTCAAAATAAGCTGCAACCACCCGCACCCATCATCTACTGCCGGCACGACTTGTCCCATGAAATCAATGAGATTTATAGCAGTGCTGCGCCCAGGTCGGAAACCGTGCTGCGCATTCAATAACTGTCTGCGGATTGGCCCAGTATACAGAGCTGAATGGCAAACTCGAACACC
Source organism: Chrysodeixis includens (assembly GCA_941860345.1). Taxonomy (NCBI): domain Eukaryota; kingdom Metazoa; phylum Arthropoda; class Insecta; order Lepidoptera; family Noctuidae; genus Chrysodeixis; species Chrysodeixis includens. Next base: position 4,944,273 of record OW796110.1, on the reverse strand, counting down.
TTTGTCGGAGTCGACAACACCGCCACTGGCCTGTACCCTCTAATGTCAGCTCCCGCCTTGCCTTTGGGCACTGGAATAACTCGGGTAGTCTTCCACTGAGCGAGGAACTCGGTAAAATGAAGACAGACATCAAATTTTATATATACAGTAACGGTTCCGCGAGTATCCTACTACAATCTTTAAAAAGAGAAGGTGGTTTCATCTTTTCCAGCTCTTCTTTTAAAGAGAAGGTGGTTCATGGTTTACCAAATCATCTGGATCTGTAAATCGCTTAGGCTTGAGGTGGTCTAGTGTACTTCTGACGTCCTTAAGAGCAAGATTATTAATTTGCACGCATGCACAACTACTGCATCACTATTTTTTTTTTTTATTTTTTTTTTATGCAGTCTAGCTTTAATTTTTAAGGCTTTTATTATATTACTCGTGTACCATTTAGGGTAAATATATAGCTTTTGACAGTAAATTCTAGTAGCACAGTCATCTAAAACGAGCTAAGTCGCGGGCAACATCTACTTTAAACATACTGGTCAATCACTTATGTACACAGATCGGCAATCATTGATCATTCATAGTAAGTAGACAGTGGTCATTCACAAATCAGTTAGTACTTTGTAACCCTCCACCGCAGTTACATTAAAGAAGTGCTTGTTATTTTTAAATAAATATTACGTATTATTCATTGAATCAATTCGGACCTTGGACACGAGAAGAAGAAGAAAAAAAAGATATTAAGAATAGATGTTAAATAAAAAATACACGAGATATTATTATATTGAGAACCTCTTTCTTTTTTAAGTTGGTTAAAATAAGACCTAAGTGGTTAATACTTAATAGTGCTTATTTACTCGACATAGTACATTGTGGTAAGTTCTATTTTATTTTTATTTATTTTTACAACAGAAAATATGTGATTTATGATAATTAGTCTAATTTATCCTGTAATTATATAATACTATTTTATTCCAAAAACTATACGTATAACTTGTCTCCAATAATATTCAAAATTTCTTCAGGATAATATGACTAATAGATCTAGCGTAAAAGAAGATTGGTAAAACTGTGTGTTTACGATTTGACAAATATGTTTATAATTAAAAATAAGTATTAATAGGGATGATTAGGTACGAAAAGCTAAAATTCAATTAGTCCATCAGACAGATAATTAAAAAATATTAGACACTTACATTTTCCTTAACATAAACAATACATTTTTACAAAGATAAGCTGCTTTAAAGTTCAGAAGAAAATGCTGTTTTATTTGCCAATTTCTGTTTACGAGACAAAAGAAAAAAATACATATCCAATATCATTTAATTTCTTAAAGCATTAAACCAATTTAGTAAATTACAGGACGAACAATTAAAAACAAAACTTTGAACATCCGTATTGCGGTTTTGAATTTATTTTTACATACTTTCATCGCAGACATTGTGATAGGTAACCAGTATTACACTACCCTTTCATCATTCTGGTTAATATCCCAACTTAGGGTACTTACCTAAAACGCTTCGGCTAGGTTAGTTTATAATACTAAGGAGAGAGTCGCGGTAGTTTGTGATAGAGTTCCCACCTGGCCCCTGGCAATAGGGAACGGAGAGCCACTCCGGTGGTAATAACCAGTAGGAGTCCGGCACATCCTTCCGTCTCCTCGCAACGGCGGAGGAAGTCCATGTAGGAGTTCCACCGGATACCATGATTTGAACCCATGTGGAGGGCTCAGCGTGGAGATAAGTCGGATATCCACCGACTAAAAACACCCCTATCCTAAGCTAGAGTCACGGGATCTCGGGGATTCTGGCTGGGTGAGCAAAGCCCCTTAGTTTCAGTGGTTAATTTTAAACTGCCTGGATATTAGGAGTCCCATGGTCGGGGCTCCGTAGAAATATCTTTGTGAAGGTTATACAGGCACAGGCCACGTTTTAATTAACCCTAATCAGGGCCCATATAAATGCTAATCTTTACATTTAAATAGTTTACATTAACGTAATATTTAAATATTATGTCTATTAAACTAACTATGCACGTGAAGCACTCGTCCGCGAGGAATTTAACAAAAAAGTTGATAAGTCTATTTTCTGCAATATTTTTTTTCCTACAAGAGGCATCCACCTTAAGTTAATCCTTATTAAATCAGGTACCTGTCAATAAAAGTCTTCTTAAAGTGGGTCCAGCCATTTTAGAGAATAACTGGAACAAATAGCCAGAGACGGACAAAAATTGTACAAAATGTTGTTTTGGTGTATCTAAATGTACTAAAAATGCTTATTTCAACATTACAAACAAACAGATACTCCAGTTTTATTTATATGTATAGATGTATCGATAAATGTATGTGTTACAGTCATAGTGATTAATTAGCGATTATACATAATGACTAGTCATTATGGATAATAGCTAAATTCACTAGACAGTGTAATAAATTAATCACATTATCTAGTTATTATTCATAATATCGTGTCAAAGTTAGCCAAAGTAATAATACAGTCTTTATCTTAGGTTCACCCATGTTTGATCGAACAACGTTTGATATAATATTACTCAATCGAACAACGTTTAAGAAAATCATCACTTTGTATAATGTCGTTTGACATAATTTTCAGTCCGTCGAATATTTATTTGCTATATCAACATTTGCGCTAATGATCAAAAGGTATAATGTTCATTTGATATCCACACTCCTGCCTAAAAAAAAACCTTTAGGTGAGGTTAGGTTTTTTTTTTTTTTTTATAATATCTATAATATTTATAATATTATAAATTTTATATAATATCTATATATTATTGATATTTATACCTATATATTGATATTTTTTATAATATCTATAATATTATAAATGTATAATATCTATGTTTATTGAGGTGAAAATATTATCTTATGTTATTTTAATTGTTAAAATAATCTTTCTGATATGTATGCTCAAGGAAAATTGAAATACAAATTTATTCTTAAACGAATATCTACTTGTTTTATCACTTTATCTAATTCTTTGAAGATATTATGTATAATAGCTAGTTAATGTGATTAATTTTGTGTGAATTATCACTTTATCCAAATTGAGTAGATATTATTCATAATGACTAGTCATTATGTATAATATCTAGATTAATCACTTTGGCTGTAACATATGCATTTCAAACATTAGGTGTTGTAATTGTGGTGTTTAATACGTACTTAGTTTAAACATATGTTTTCAATGTTTTGTTTACTATGCGTAAATATTCCACAACTTTCACACGTCATCTAGTCTCAAACTAAGCAAAGCTTGTAGTGTGAGTACTAGACAACTGATAAACATACTTATATACTTCTAAATACATGAAAATTATAGATAAATTACACCAAGACACAGAACAAATGATCGCGCTCGCGCAAACATTTGTCCTGAGTGGCAATCGACCTACGGCCTCCGGTATAGCAGTCAGGGCCACTAACCACTAGACCAACAGGCCAGTCTAATGATAAACTTAATTGTTAATATAATATGTTCATATTCACGATGATACATACATTTGAAGTAGTAAGTAAGCACTTAAAACACTTTTACAGTCAGTAGCAAAAGGTAAATACCAAATTGGATTTCCAAAGTCTCATTATTTTACTGTAAGATGTAACATAAACAGGTTTTGTGCGTTTGCTCATTTCCTTATCATGGGACCACCTTGGAAATATTTTCTTAGCACCTCGCATGAATTTAATGAATGATGATTGATGTTTTTCTAATATTTTGAAAGAACTTTTCTTGCTGGCTATACATATAGGAACTGATCAAGTAAATCAATATTGATTTTAAACTAATGAAGTTGTTTTAAACAAATAATAACATTGTATTATTACTTTATGTAAATGTGTAAATGCAACGTGACTTCAAAATATACGTAATAAACTAGCTTCTTTCTGCAGCTTCGTCCACGTGGTTGTCGAGTATACCTGCAAAATCAATTACCTTCTTATATGCAGTCGGGTAAAAAGCGTATGTGTTACTCCAGGGTGTCAGTTAACTCCACGCTAAATTCCATCTGAATTAGTCCAGCCGCTTTAGCTTGAAGAGGAACCAAACATACACACATACTTTCACCTGTATTATATGTGATTAGTTATTTTTTACACTTACACACGTTCTCTGGTCCCAAACTAGACAAAGCCTTGTACACATATTTAAGACAACAAACGTGCGTGGTTACGGTCGGTGCAACACGGCCAAAACGTCGCGGCGTCGGAAGAAAATAAGTATCGAATAACATCGCGAATAAGACCCGTTGTTATCTAAAATATAGGCAGAGCCTGTCCTATGGTAGCCAGACACAGATCTCACAAATCTAGGTCCTGGGTGGGAATCGAATACCAGTCAGGGCCACTAACCACTAGACCAACAGGCCAGTTACCGTCAACTTTACTTATTACTGCAATACTGTTATTATGGATATGCGACTTCGGATAAACATAATTACGGATACATAAAAGAGCTTTAGTTTGTGGTTATAGGTATTAATTATTTTGGACTAACCGTTTGTTTCGAATAGTTCCAGTTAGGGATAATTATTTTTAGAGATATAATCAAGAACCAATATCGAAAAGACTTGTCCCCTTACTACCGAAACTGGTTTAGTACTGCTTTTGTTTTTAGTAGATTTAAATTTTATTTGGTTCTCGATTCGATCCTGAAATGGTACTATGGAACCCACAGAGCACGGAATTTCGCGCGCGCGCCCCCGCGCGCGCGAAATTCCGTGCTCTGTGATGGAACCTAACTGAAAATAAAGAACGATTGATTTATTGATCAAGCGTAGTAACAATTTGTCCCAGTGCATGAATTATCACTAGTTTCGGGTTCTAGACCACCAATTCGATTAAAAATAGACCTTGATTCAGTCAGTTCCTCCCTGAACTGACTACTTAGCGTTATTTTTTTGGTGCGGCGGGAAAATCCTCATGGACACCCACCTCCTCGGGGGAGGAAGTGGGTAGTGTCAGACTCTTACTGACTAAACCTGAACCGCCATGCAACATCGCCTGCACTTGGTCAGTCATGCAATGCATAGCAATGTATCACAGGGAATAAGCCTACTGTTCTATTGAAAACTTTGGCCATATCCGAATTTAAAAGTGCGGATATCCGATAGGTTCACTTCGTTTCTTAACATCCCTAAAACGGATCAATAGACAATAATGAATGAGTGCCATAGACAAGACATATTAGCGTTATAAACAGTGGCTGGCAAGAGAGCAACACTGTCCCTTATGTGTGTGCCATTCATACATTGTCAAAGACCCTTCTGTTGATATAAAGCATCAACAAATAGATATGCTAATAATTTCACGTGTGCATATTTATGTAAACATATTGATATTACTTACCGGCTGTTCGGGCGATTTTGTCTGCGTGGAATTACAAAAAAGTTAATTAGTTTATTTCTGATATAAAAGATGTTTTCAAAAATAAAAGTTGCCTAAATTACTCCAATCTCATTCCTCCGCATGACATGTCAATACCATGACAACCGGTTACTACGAAGTTTGTCTGTTACCGGTGCCACTTTCAAACTTCCTCTTATATACCTACATCAGAATCGTGATTCGCGTGCAGTTATGGTGTAATAAGTCAAACAATACAGTTCTGCAAAGTAATTAACGTTTTACCATATTATATATTTTCACATACAAACAAACATACGTAGAATGGAACTTTCCTAGTTTGCACTGCTATGTAACGAGCTGGCCCTATTTACTGATACATGCTTATATACTTAAGCTATTTACTAAATAAATGTTGTAACTTGTAATAAATATTCACGTTCATAAGGATAATCTTATTGTTAACTTAACTTGAAATAATAAGGATTTATGTCCACTCATGGCCTCAGCTAGGTAAAACAGGTCCCAAACAAACAAAAATAGTAATAATTGTTATTTTGTTGTATAAGACTGACTACACATTAGCGCCGCGTGCGTCGCGCTGGACAAACGGTAGTGTGTAGACAGCCTTAGGGACGTTTATATGCTGGTAAAAACTACTAAATGTAATATAGTGCGTAAAAATGGAACGCAGTATGGAATAGTAACTTCCGTGTTTCGGAAGGCATGTAAAAATGTGGGTCCTGAGCCTGATCTCTCTCCGGTCGTGTCGGATTACCGTCCCATCGCGCTATGAGAGTAAAGGAATAGAGAGTGCACCTGTGTTTGCGCACACGCTTGTGCACTATAACATGTCCCGCGTAGCTGGCTGGTGTCATAGTAACACTGGCCGCCGTGGCCGAAATCGGTCCGGACCGCTATTATTATTATTCTCGTATACTTAATTTGAGACTAGATGGCGTTGCGGGAATGTTGAGGAATATTATTTATTTTCCAGGTGTGACAGTATGGTTCCTCGACCGATGCCGCCCCCGTCGGCGCCGCCCCTCATCCCGGAATTCTTCGCGGGAAGAGAGGTGCTCATCACCGGAGGTACCGGCTTTATGGGGAAGGTAATAAGGTTCCTTTTCCTATATCATAATTTGTATTTTTTATGATATTGTAGAATAAAAGACAGCGTGCTGCTGCTGTTCTAGCCGAGACCAGTTGAGGAATCCTCTTTCTCAACTGAGCGCCTTTCTAAATATCATTGGCAGATCGAAAATCAATGTTATTCATGGACTTTACACTTAACGGTTTACTCACGCGTATTTATCGGAATAACCTCACTTGAGTCTAACTCAGTTCGACTCGCAACCCGACGCCAAGTAAGCTCATGATTAAGGACTCCCTTTGGGTCCGAAACTAGTCCTGCTATTCCGATATATACGCGTGAGTACACCGTTATATCATTTAAGTATGAATCATCCTCATGAAAATTATTATAAAAAGTCATAGACTTTCATTACTTACACTATACAGTATAGAGGCAGATTGTTACCTAGTCATATCCCCATGTTACCAGGTGCTGGTGGAGCGCCTGCTGTGGACGTGTCGCGACGTGGCGCGGCTGCACCTGCTGCTGCGGCGCAAGAAGGATGCGGAGCCCGACAAGCGGCTCACACTGCTCAAGCAGTCCCAGGTTAGAGCTCTTAGATATTTTATAGCAATTTATAGGAATTAATGTCTTGGTGGCCTTGCGGTTCTATGTATGGATTTGTATGCACGAGGTGCTAGTTCGATCTCCAGCGCAGGCAAGTACCAATGCGACTTTTTCAAAGTTATACGTACTTTCTTAATCATTCTAAGACACTATTGACAAACGGTGAAGGAAAACATCGTGTGGATTCCAAATATTGGAATCTGAAATCTTCAATCCGCAGTGAGCTAGCGTGATGATCAATGCTCAAACCTTCCCTATATGGGAAGAAGCCTGTGCCCAGCAGTGGGAAGTATATAGGCTGGTTTATTTTATTTATTTATTTTATAAGAATGTCACGTCAGTCCCATAAATAGTGAACCGCTGGGCAAAGGACGCCAGACAGTTGGAGACCAGCAGGTGGACGGCATCGCCGAGGTCGGCCCAGATAACGGTGGTGCGATGAATTAAAAGTACTCCGCGAGGATTGGTGCAAAGCGGTGCAGAATAGAGATTGGTTTAAGGACTTGGGGGTGGCCTTTGCCCAGTAGTGGAACACTACAGGCTAGGAAAATATCTCCAGTACAGTGTAATTTTTCATCAGTATTTGAAAGTATCTAAAGGTTAAAAATAACTTTTTCTTTTTTTTATTACCCAACTGCGCCAGAAGGAGGGTTATTTTAACCAGAATCTAAAAAGTTCTTTTTTCTTTTTTTAATTTTAGCATAGGTATTTCATTCCTTAAAGACTAGGAATCTATAGTTTAATGCCTAATTACATCCTCTCCATCATTCATTCATGATCATTTGCAGAAACCGAAATTTTGTACAAAAGATGTTACGGTTATCCGTATTCTAAAAATATTTTCCCATTCTTCTAGGTACCGTAAAACACAGTTTTTCTTATGTAGGTATTATTTTTCTATTTATCCCTTAAATCTATAATCCCCCCGTTTTACGTGATATAAGTTTTTTTTAAGCTGATATGCCATATTATGTTATCCGCCCAGGTATTCGACGTGATAAGAGCGCAGTGCCCGCAGCAGTTGGACAAGCTGAGCGCGCTCGCCGGTGACGTCACACAGCCCGAGCTCGGCCTCGACGCGCACAGCATCAGTCAGCTTAGCCAGGTTATATATAGGCTTTATATGTTTGTGGCTAGTCTGTACAGGGTGGTATTAAAGTAAGATTATTGCATGAGCAAAGAGAATCACGTGGTAAGGAAGGTGCTGGACATGAATGTGGATGGATATAGGGGAAGAGGACGACCAAAGAAACGATGGATGGTTTGTGTGTGAGATGATATGGCTGCAAAGAGCGTCACTTGCGAAATGATGTCAGATAGGAACGTGTGGAAGAAGACATGCTGTACCGATCTCAAATAATTATTGGGATAAGGGCAGGGGAACGATGATGATGATATTGCATGTGAAGAGATAACCCACCCTCACCGCTGTGGTGCGTCGATTCGCTTTATAAATACAATAGCCTTACTTTGGTACCTGGCACCTTGGCTTAACTCAGTTGTTAATCTCTTTCTCTTATCACAACCAGCTTTTCTCACTTTTATCTGCCACTTGCAGTGGAGGGAAGTTGAATATATGTTTCCTATTATTCCTTTTATTTTATTCTGATAAAAGTTGCGGTTTCCAAGACACTATCAATCATTTCCCTAGGACACACTAAGCTTAAGTGCAAGCTGGTATTCGATTGTTTCATTATAGATCTTGGCTTACGGGGGATTATCTGACTTGAAATGATGCTTAGACCTAACCCTTTACAAAAAAACTAATTTTCACGTTCAAAAAGCACTACATTGTAGTCTAATTTGGACAAACGACTTGGTTTTGATACCTGTGTATATCGGTACAGGTATCAGTGGTGTTCCACTCGGCCGCGACGCTCCGGTTCGACGAGCCGCTCGCGCAGGCGCTGCAGCAGAACGTGCTGTCTGTGGTGCGGCTCATGGACCTCTGCGATAGCTTGCCTAATGTACAGGTATGGTACAAGCAACAATAATGGTACAGGCACTTTACCATGTCACATGTTTAAATCATATAACGGTTTTTATATTAAAACTGTGTTGCTGCGCCCTAACAGGGTATCATGTATGTATTTACCTTTTATAACATGATTGCAATAAATATTCGAAGTTTGAAGGTTAACTCACGCGTATTTATCGAGATATCCCCACCAGTTCGACTAGCTCGCCCGCCGCCGCGTCAGCTCATGATGAAGGACTCCGGTTGGATGCGAAACTAGTCTCGCTATCCCGACACATACGCGTGAGTAAACCGTTGTATCATTTAAGTATGAACCGTCCTCACGAAAGTTATTATTTAAAAAATTATCACATGTTATTCATCATGAAAGATTGGGAGGGGACAAAGTGCGTCAGAATCAGCATTAGTCCATCTCTCATCCCGGGTCCACTGATATGTTATGGGTGTATATCTAAATGGTAAAAAAAGTCGCGGTAGCCACAGGTGGGGATGGCAGGATGAGATTTTTTCCAAGCCTATTGTGTCCCACTGCTGAGCAAAGGTCTCCCCTAATTCCCTCCACGTATTTCCGTCTTATTTTTTTTTGTAACCCAGTGCATTTTGCTAATTTACGTTGTTTTTGCATATTTATGGTATGTATAAACTGTATTTCCTGTTTTTATAAGAGTAACTTATGGAGTTTCTTGCCGGTTCTTCTCCATAAGAATGACATTTTGGAACCGCGCAACTAGAGTCAGTAACGTTTTGAAAGTGCCTGAGAAGGCCTACTCGAAATAAAAACCTTTCGATTTTGCAAATCTTCATGGACTGCCCTCGTCAAGGGGTTGAAAGGGGGTGTGCCGGATTGTTACTTTTTTTTAAGATTTCTCAGTGTAGCCAATATGTTTTTGTTTGTATGAACTACATGTATGACCTGTACGACAGGTGCTAGTGCACGTATCCACAGCCTACGTGGCGGCCGAGCTCCCGTCAGTCCCGGAGCGCGTGCTGAGCCCCCGACACTCGCTGCCACAGCTGCAGGCGCTGGTGGAGGTACTGCCGCCGGATCTGCTGGCCAATATCACGCCACAGTGAGTTGTGCTCAACTACATACTAGTCATAATCATCATCATCATCATCATCGTCATCATTGTCATCATCATTGTCATCATCATCATCCTCGTCATCATCATCATCCTCGTCATCAATAATAATGTACGGACCGATTTCGTCCGTGCGTAATTGCCGGAGAGATATTTCTACTGAAATGTATAATCTTCTATTTCTGTATGAATAGAGCATCAATTGTTCTGAAACTTTTCTCAAAAAGCCAGTCCAGTAATACAGACTGCATTTGTTTATACTCACACTCGATTAACAACAATTGTCTGGCCTTTAAAAGAGACAGGGACCCCTGAGTTTGTTTCGGCATTTCTTCTCAGTCAGTTAGGAAATGTCGAATCCAGCGAGCTCGAAATATATTTAAGTCATGTAAAAGTAATATAATTATCCTACTTACAGAATAAATGATTTCAATTTCATATTTTAGACGACAAACAAGACTTGTTCTCGATATGACATGATATTGCTTTTCTCCCGACGTTTCGATCGAGTTGCACCGACCGTGGTCACGGGTGGACTGTTTAATTTCAATTTCAAAGATAGACCACTGAGCGGCGCGGGTAACGTCGCGAGGTACAGCTAGCTTACGATATATCCCTACACACATATATGTATGTTGCAGGCTAATAGCCCCTAAGCCCAACACCTACACGTACACTAAGGCCCTCGCCGAGGCGGCGGTAGCAGAGCGCGCCCCCGCCGCACACTACGCTACTGCCATCTATCGGCCTACTATAGGTAACTACACACAATACATTGACTGGCCTGTTGGTTTAGCGGTTAGTGACCCTGACTGCTATACCAGAGGATGTGGGTTTGATCCCCACCCAGGACAAATGTTTGTGTGATGAGCACGACCATTTGTTCTGTGTCTGGGTGTGATTTAGTTCTTACTACCAATTTACTATACTACTATTTATTTTTTATACACCAAGGCGCAGTGTTTGATATATAAGTTTAAAAAGCAGTGAGAGCCTAGTGGAATGAAAGTTAGACTGCCAAGCCAAAGGTCGTGGGATCAAATCCCGGCACGCACGTTCAATCGACTTGATAACTACCATCTAGCATGGAGTATCTTTAACTATTTTGTTAAGCATTTCACTACTAGATGGCGTGAACGGATAAATATATAACTGTCAGTTCCCGCGACTTCAACAACAAAAACAAATAAGCAGACAGATAAAATATAAAAAAAAAACCATTATTTGGTGTACATGCCACCGGAAAATAACAAGATCCTATATGTTTATAAACTTTCGTAACATTCTAAACGGGAGGTAAATTGTATTATTTTACGTTCACATTTTCGTCGTGTACATAAATGATACTATCAAGATCTTGTTATTTTCCGGTGACATATATGCCGTATATCATGTAGATAAGCGGTTAATTTAACATTACAAACAAAACCTCAAATTATATTTATATGTATAGCTATTTACACCTTTCCCAGTGACATCGTCCCTCCGCACCCCTTTCCCCGGGTGGTTCGAAAACCTGAACGGTCCGAGCGGGCCCCTGGTGGGCGCGGGCGGGGGCGCGCTGCACGTTCTGCGCTGTGCGGGCCCCTGTCGGGCGGACATGCTGCCCGTGGACATCTGTATCGACACGCTCATCGCTGTGGCCTGGGAGGTCGCTGTGGATGAGTATGAATTATGAGTACTAGACAACTGATAACCATACTTAAATAAGTACAGGTATCAGTTGTCTAGGACTCAAAACACAAGTTATTCTCGTATTCTTAATTTGAGACTAGATGGCGTTGTGAGAATGTCGTATTAAGCTATTGCATAGCTTCTATTGCGGGACTTGAGCGTGGAGACCGAATCGAGAAATTCCGTAACGAAAATAACCTAACACTCCCCACTCCGACCGGCATAGCGGTGATGCTTTTTAGTTTTGCCATCTATCGATGAATAGCAAAACTATCAATGACTTTGAAATACCACTCTTGTCTCTTTAGTTCAGCAACTCGCCTCTAGGTGGCATTGAATGCTTTGCAATAGCTTTACCGCGGCAGTTTTCGAGTGCCATTTTTATTTTTATTACACCACTCCCCTACAGTCCGCACACCTGCCCAGTATACACATGCACCACACAAACCCGCGCCCCCACGTGGTGCACCTTCCGCACCGCCGCAGTGCGAGCGCTGCGCCGCCGGCCCTTCGACCGCGCGCTCTGGTACCCCTACACACTGCTGGTTGACAACTGGTATGTATGTATGTACTATACTAATAAACACCACTACACCACTCCCCTACAGTCCGCACACCTGCCCAGTATACACATGCACCACACAAACCCGCGCCCCCACGTGGTGCACCTTCCGCACCGCCGCAGTGCGAGCGCTGCGCCGCCGGCCCTTCGACCGCGCGCTCTGGTACCCCTACACACTGCTGGTTGACAACTGGTATGTATGTATGTACTATACTAATAAACACCACTACACCACTCCCCTACAGTCCGCACACCTGCCCAGTATACACATGCACCACACAAACCCGCGCCCCCACGTGGTGCACCTTCCGCACCGCCGCAGTGCGAGCGCTGCGCCGCCGGCCCTTCGACCGCGCGCTCTGGTACCCCTACACACTGCTGGTTGACAACTGGTATGTATGTATGTACTATACTAATAAACACCACTACACCACTCCCCTACAGTCCGCACACCTGCCCAGTATACACATGCACCACACAAACCCGCGCCCCCACGTGGTGCACCTTCCGCACCGCCGCAGTGCGAGCGCTGCGCCGCCGGCCCTTCGACCGCGCGCTCTGGTACCCCTACACACTGCTGGTTGACAACTGGTATGTATGTATGTACTATACTAATAAACACCACTACACCACTCCCCTACAGTCCGCACACCTGCCCAGTATACACATGCACCACACAAACCCGCGCCCCCACGTGGTGCACCTTCCGCACCGCCGCAGTGCGAGCGCTGCGCCGCCGGCCCTTCGACCGCGCGCTCTGGTACCCCTACACACTGCTGGTTGACAACTGGTATGTGTGTATGTACTATACTAATAAACACCACTACACCACTCCCCTACAGTCCGCACACCTGCCCAGTATACACATGCACCACACAAACCCGCGCCCCCACGTGGTGCACCTTCCGCACCGCCGCAGTGCGAGCGCTGCGCCGCCGGTCCTTCGACCGCGCGCTCTGGTACCCCTACACACTGCTGGTTGACAACTGGTATGTGTGTATGTACTATACTAATAAACACCACTACACCACTCCCCTACAGTCCGCACACCTGCCCAGTATACACATGCACCACACAAACCCGCGCCCCCACGTGGTGCACCTTCCGCACCGCCGCAGTGCGAGCGCTGCGCCGCCGGCCCTTCGACCGCGCGCTCTGGTACCCCTACACACTGCTGGTTGACAACTGGTATGTATGTATGTACTATACTAATAAACACCACTACACCACTCCCCTACAGTCCGCACACCTGCCCTGCCTGGGATGTACGAATCAGGTTTTTTCTTTGCGGTGCTTAGCTGAAAAATGTTTGGCCAAGAGTCAAAAAGTCTCTTGCACATTCGTGGATTTAGAAAAGGCTTATGACAGAGTGATGAGGAATGAATTGTGGTCGGCGTTGTGTTCGCATGGGGTGAGCAGGGGCCTGGTGCGGGCGCTAAAATCCCTTTACGAGGGTTCTAACGCTTGCGTCAGGATAAATGGCACGTGCACTGATTGGTTTAGCATCGATAAAGGTGTTAGACAGGGATGTGTTGCGTCACCATGGCTGTTCAACCTATTCTTAGACAACTGTCTGACAGGTCTGAAAGAGAGTTTGAGAATGAATGAGGTACTTGTCAAATGCCTCCTGTATGCTGAGGAGTTACAAGAACTTATGACTGTGTGTATGAGTCTTTGAAGAAGAAAGGTATGAATGTGAATGTGTCTAAGACAAAAGTTATGGTATTTGAAAGAGATGAGTGTGTGACAGCATGTAACGTATACCTTGTAAAATATAGCTTGATACCTGTGACATTACCGAACGTTTTATGAAGACAGCTACAACCCAAATTTTATTTTTAAAAGTTCAAATTTATTAATATAAAAACGACGTTTGTGTATAAAAATAAAACGCATTTTTAAAAACAATCATGTAATTATAAAGATACCAGTAAAAATATGAGTAATTTAAATAATATTTAATATTTCTTAAATAATTTTTGGTTCTTAGCTTACTTTATAAATGCACTTTGAAGAGCTCTAGGGACGTGCAAGTGACTGACAGATGATTATCGATAAAATAACACTATGAAAATTTCACTAGTATAAAATACACCGTGATTTTTAGGTCGTTTTAAAAAAGTCGTCCACACAGTGTATCCGTCATAAAATACCTCTAGGCGCGAATATAATTTTTTTATCATTAATTAAAATAATATGCATGAAAAAAATAAATAATACATTGGAAATATGAAACATCCTGTTAAAAATGTTTACGTATCAAACTGTTGAAGATACATGCTACATACTTACTGCGAACATTATGATTGCAATAGTAAGACAGCTGTTTTACGCTAAGGTGAATGACCTATGATAAGACGCCGCCGCGCCGCCCGCGCGGCCCCTTTGGCACAAGGCTCGGACCGCGCTCACTACAGAGTGTTCGTAAGACTGCCTTGTGTCATAATAATGAATAATATTTTTATTCATTCAAATCTTAAAAAAACATATTTTTTTTATTATAATCGTTTACTAGTCATTGGATACATGAACTGGGCTGCTTTTTTAAAACGACCTAAAAGTCACGGTGTATAGTTATTTAGTTTGATAATAATGGTTTCGCGTGCTGGAAACAAGCGGGGGCCATCGTTTTTGAGTCAGTACGAGTGCTGACGCGATTCAGACGCCTTGTATACGCTACCATTGTTTTGTTGATATTTGTGTTATTATGGTGTTATTTGTGTTACTTTGTTTGGTGTTACCTTTTTTTTGTTTGCCAAAATGCCGAAAAGACAAAAAAAGACTGTTTTGAAAAGTGAGTGTCGTGAATTTGTGATCCGTTTGCGCGATTATTTTGAATTATTTTTGTTTTATTTCATTTAAGTCAACTACAAATACATTTACTTTTAATTTACATCTTTACAATGACAATGACTACAATGTCACTTTTAATAAAACTCATGACGTCACAGACATCGATAAGCTACGAAACACGCCTCCATCCCTAGTAATGTCATTCCGACAAACGTCACAGGTATCAAGCTATATTTTACAAGGTATAATGATTGGGGGTGAAAAAGTAGAACAAGAGAATGAATTTGTATATCTGGGCACGAAATTTACGAGAGATGGGAAGTATGATAGTGATATTGAAAGAAGAGTCATCATTCCCCTGCCCTTATCCCAATTTTTACTTGGGGTCGGCGCAACACGTCTTTTAGACATGTTGCTTAAAGTTTTGGCTATGGTTTTATAGTCGGCCGCCTGCCTGACACTAACCCTCTTTGGGAATGCGATTGTTGGTTGTTTACCCGCCACCATTCGGGAGACCCAAGGTGCTTGGTACAGTGCACTGGGTCTTAAGGTCCATTAGTCGCCTTTTACGACACCCAGTGGAGGATATGGGGTGGTGCTATTCTTTATATCCGGACACCACACGGAAAATGATATTGAAAGAAGAGTGAATGCTGGAAATAAATGCAGTTGAAATGAGAGCTCTAAGAAGTATGCTAGGACTGAAATTGAGCGATAGGATTAGAAACGATGTGATATGGGAAAGATGTGGCGTGAAAGAAGATGTAGTCACAAGGATTGAGAAAGGGATGCTTAAATGGTTTTGGCATGTTGAGAGGATGAATGAAAGAAAATTAACGAAACAGATATATGAGTGTAGTTTGAATGGAGTTGTCGGGAGGGGAAGACCACGACAGACGTTCCATGACCAAATAGGGAAAGTCCTAAAAAAGGGTCAGGTCAGGAGTACCCTAAACCGACGGGCCTGTATGAAGCGATTGATGAGTGTGGATGAAGCTAAAGTGGTATGCTAGGATCGTAGCAAATGGAAAGATGTGATCTCTGCCTACCCCCAAGGGAAAGAGGCGTGACGTTTATGTATGTATCAGTAACTAATGTATATTACACTTGCAATTTGAATGATTCTAGGTTCATTTACAAGATATTGGAGACGACGCTGCAGACTATCCCACTACACGTGCTGCATGTTGTGAGCAGGGTATGCGGAGCTAAGCCAAGGTAATGTAGTCAAAGACTATACGCAGCCATTGTGTGCGAAAAATCCGTTCATATATAAAATATCGTAGTGATTCTGTGCGGACACTTCGTGCAGATCCAACATCGACTGTACAGAGATACCGCACTCACACTGGATGTTTGTGGGGTGTATTATACATGTATTTATTTAGAAGTATATTAGTACGCTTACCAATCATTTGGCCACATTGAAAGTTCTTCTAAGTTTAGGACCAGAAGGTCGACAGTTGACCATAGCAGCTAGAAGCACATTGGTACGGTATTTCCTTTCCAGCAATGGGCAGTAACGCTAGCCCTTATAATTCGGGAGAATTAAAGTGGAGGGATCCACTGCTGCTTTTTTTTTATTAATTACGATTCTGTAGACTCGTGGTCCGCGCCTTTTTCGGTTTAAGCATTTATATTTGGAAAACCTTTATTGAACAGAAACAATACTAAACAAGAAATATCTACATTTATAACTAAAGTTATGTAACTAAAAAATAACATATACAGGGTGACTTCGAAGTCGTGGGCAATATTTTAAACTAAGACACTATTAATGATACTAATTGCGTTAGGGCTATTTTTACGTAAAAAAAATAATAATAATGTAGGTAGTTACCTAGTTCCCCCCGGCGGGGTCGGGCATTCTACGCCCGGCCAGGCGCCGGAGGGGTCGCAAAAGTAATCCTCTTCGTTTCCCGTGACCCGTTCAAGGTGGTGCACACCGAAAACCCAGGGGTTTTAGTGGGTACGGGGCCGCCTCACGTCCCAAGCCCCACACTCCACAATTCTTTTTTTATTTTATTTTGGCGTAAAAGTAGCCCTAACGCAATTAGTGTCATTAATAGTGTCTTAGATTAAAGTATTGCCCACGACTTCGAAGTCACCCTGTATACAAAATGTCGAAAAATATATCCTCATCTCCGTCAATGGCGGGAAACGTGCCCAGGAGACTGGCGAGTGGCGGCATTACCACGCTGAATGGCAATACCAATTCTTTGCGCGAAATATAGTCCAGCTTTCTGAAAATAAATCAAAAAAGTGAAAACTTCTTTGTACTCCGCTGAAGGCAGCTCTCGTCAATCACTTACCTACAACTACCCTACATAATTTCGGTGTCCATCACCTTTTATATTCTAAGCTGTCCACTGCTGGTTCCAGCCTATCGTTCGCCACGCTCTCCGCTCGCCTGCAAGCAATGAACAGCGCGCTGCAGTTCTTCTCTCGCCGCGAGTGGCAGTTCGAGGCGGCGAGGGTGCGGCGGCTGCGGGGCAGGCTGGCGGCCGACGATGCTGCTGTGTTCAATCTCGATGTTGATAGTATTGAGTGAGTATAGTTTAAATATAATTAATACACCGTCATTCATTATTATTCTTCTGCCCTTATTCCAATTATTATTTGGGGTTGGTGCAGGATGTCTTGAAAATAGTACCATGAAAAATGTAAATCTCAGATGGGACTCGAACCCGCGGATACTGGGTTGAAGTGCTAGTAGTATAGTTTTGTAGTATCAGTGGCTGTAAAAAGGCTGTAAGGCTGTAAAAATGTAATAATATGATTGCCATAATATAAGAGATGCCTGCAAGACATTAAAAATATTCTTATATTGTTTAAGGTTTTTAGGAACAGACTTAGGAGTCGAACAAGCAATGGCTAAAAATAAAAGAAGTTTTATTAAATGAATTCACGTCATACCTAAAATATACCATTCTATATAATGCCTAGGCAACGTATAGAATGCCTGCATTATGCACATTGCCTATGACATATACACCGTGTAACATAATTAACGCACATCCTGAAACTACTTTGTTCAGAATCGATAACAGAATCCATTTCATTAATAAAAATAAATATTTTTTTTTTACCAAAAAAATATTTAGAAATAATTAAATTGTAGACACTATTTTCATAAAGCACTCGAAGTAAACGAAAATGAGCCTTAAGTCGATGCAATAAGGCTATAAGGCTATAGGCTATAAGTAACGTATTGAGCAATAGGGCGCCCACGCGTTTTGCCAATTATTTGTACAAATTATTCTGACAATATGTAATAAAAACAAATATCTAAGAAAATGATAAAAATGTTTCAATACATTAATTGTGGATAAAAAAGGATATTCTTTTTGGGGTGTCTGTGGATGTGCGTTATTTCCGTTACACGTTGTATAAACCTAATTAACAATCTGACTGTAACTCCCCCCAGTTGGAACACTCACGTGGAAGCTTTCGTGGCGGGCGCGCGGCGCTACGTGCTGCGGCAGAGGGACGAGGACCTGGATACTGCCAGGGGGAGGATGTATAGGTAAGTACTGGCTATTGTAGCAAATTGATGTTGTGAGTGAGGGAGTTTGTAAGTGTGGGTGTATGGATGGATGTTTCTTACTTTTTGGGAACAAAAAGTTTTGAATAGATGTATGAGGGGATGTATGTATGGATTGATGGATGGATGGATAGAAGTATCTTTGGTTGGATGGATGTTTGTTAGTCTTTCATGTTCAAACGGCTGGATCAATTTTAATGAAACTTAGTAGAGAGTTAGTTGACACCTTGAATTAACTCATAATAACATAATTCTTTTCAACCGACGGCGTCAGATTTCAGGGGAGGGTAATGTTTTTACAGCCGTAGCCGACATTCGCGCGGGCGAAGTCGCGGGCAACAGCTAGTACTCCATAAAAAATATATTACATTTTAACTCCTAATTAAAATGTTCAATTCACCACAGATTACAGCTACTACACTACGCTACACAGTTGCTGCTAGCGTACGCGGCGTGTCGGCTCGCGGTCAGTACTGCGCCCGCCATCTTACGGGCGGTAGCGGTACTACTGCCCTACAGACGGAACAACTAATAGAATACAGTACTTTGTAATAATAGTATGCAGATCTATTATAAATCATGTACTAAATGTGTGTAAATTGTTATTTACGAACTTGATGATACGCGCGATGCCCGCCATCTTACGGGCGGTAGCGGTACTACTGCCCTACAGACGGAACAACTAACATTATTAGAATTTAGTACTTTGTAATAATAGTACCAATGCGTATCTATTATGAAGTAAATAGTATAAATAAATTGTAATTTACGCAACTTGGTGAACCAGAATCTTAAGAAAAAGATATTAACTAAAAATATAAAAGTTTCGCGACGGACGCGACGCCCGCCATCTAGCGGACGATAGCAGTACTAATACCGTTTAGAAAGTACAACTAATAGAATCTAGTACTTTGTAAATAATAGTATACATATCTATTATTAAGAAAAAAATCCAGTAAATAGTTATTTACGAATTTGGTGAATCAGATAATAAAGATATTGATTTTGCGAAGAGCGCGAGGCCCGCCATCTAACGGGCGATAGCGACACTACTGCTAACAGACGAATTAATAACGTTGTATAGTGCGTTTCACTAAAGAGTTCCCTTCGCCGTTATGTTGGTAGCGCATAATTGAGTGTGGCCAGGTAATGATAATTATATTACCTAATAATCGGGGAATTACAATAGGTCGGGGAAAGTCTTTTCGCATTACAGTATGTATGAACTTGTAATAAAATCTTTCTCTCTGTAATAAAATTTGAATTTAGAATTATGTTCCTCATAATTATTTTTTTAAATAACTTTCAATTATACTAACCAGCTAGATACAAATACTATAGCCAAAGAGATTTTATTACAAGTTCATACATACTATAATGCGAAAAAACTTTTTCCCCGACCTAATATTTTGATGTAGTTATAAGATTATATATATCTTTTTTATATTAACAATGATTACCTAACATTATAAATGGGGTGTATAACATAATTATACAAATAAAACTCATGTTATTTAACTGTAATAATTGTTTATTTGCAACAACAATATTACTTTTCGAATAACTATGCTCGTGTAAATGCCCAACACCGAATATAATACTGCTATCACTATCTCCAGTGTCACTATAGTCAGAAGTGTCATTTTTGTATCGATTTTATTTTTCATTTCATGAAACAGTTTAGTAGTAGTAGTAGTTTTAGAGTTGGTAGCTCTTTCTTTACAACATAAAATTCATGAATTTTATGTTGTATCCTTTTTTCTCCAGGACAATGCTTTCCTGGAGTTGAAATTTCGGTTGCTGTACTGGCAGCAACCTCACCTTCTTTGGTAATTTTTGAAACAGTTTTTTCAGATATATCTAAAACAAACAAAATTATTACATAATAGTGAGATAAAAGTCTTTTTAACGAATTTAGAATTATTGAAGGAAGTGCGACATCTTTTTTTGTGATATTTATAACTCTTTTAAAATTTAATTTACTTTAATAATGAGCAATAAATAATAAATGTATAAATTAATGAAATCACTTAACAAATACAGTCAACATAGTATTTATTTCATAAAAGTGTCGTTTCTGGTTGTATGCAACAATTTCAAGAATGTATACTTCATAATATAAAAATGTGCACATACAATATCACGACGTACCAACGGGGTAGCAATGGGGAATAGCATAAAGTTCTGGTAACCCTATATAACAAACCTGTCATGGTAGCGACGCGGAGTCTCACACGTTTTAATGGAATTATTGGCTCCTTGTTACGTTTTTCTCTTTCACAAAATGATTTTACTTTCAGCACCAACTGTCTTGCACCACTTTTAGGGTTTTCGGCATGATTAATGCCGTAAAACAATTAAAAAACACTGATGCGTTAAAGCGTTTGACGTAATTGACAGTATTTGACAGTCGGTAGTACCAACAAAACGGCGAAGGGAACTCTTTCGTGAAACGCACTATAGTGATTCAAAAGTTTCCTATTGTGTCAATAGTATTAAGTAAGAGTAATTTGTTAATTACAAATACGGTGGAGAGGAATTACATAATTTATTAAAAGTAACCAGTCTTACTTAGTTGGAATAACGGCACATTTCGACTTCTGTAAATAAGAAAATTTTCCTTTGAAAACTATTTAATTGGAAAATTAATATGGATTATTAGGAAGCCTCAATAATAGGTACATATGTATAGGTCCCTTAAGGTTCACAGGTCTCAGGTTTCATCGTATTTTCCATTTATGTTATTGTTGTGTATAAATCATGACCAGCTTGAAAAAATGTAACCAAACTCAGTTTAGCAGGTGTAAAGGAAACTTAAAATAATGAAGAAAGATAAACTTCAATTAAGTACTTAATTGTTAAAAGTTTTATTATTATATTTGTAAAAAAATATTATTATTATTAAAAGTGATGGAGATTTAAGTACACTATGACAATAAGAACATAACTTTGTGATATTGGATTAAATGAGATGAAAATGTTGTAAGTATGGATTGATGTTTGTTACTCGTTCACGCTTAAACGGTTTGAGTAATATTGATGATTTTTTTTTATGGAGTTAGCTGATACCCTCGATCAACATAATAATATAGACTACTTTTAACCAGACTATTCAAAAGTGAGTTAATGTTTTGCAGCTATAACTGACATACTGGCGAGGCCACGGGAACAAGCTAGATTAAAATAAAGAAGCTTTTATAATGAACTTAAATGTATTTGACTGCACGGATAGCAGAGTGGTATAGGTGCACACCTCAATTACCATTGTTCGCGACGTGTCGCGGGTTCCATCCCCGCGTATGACAAGAATTTGTGCGATCCACAAATGCTTGTTCTGGGTGTCTTTGCGCAACACGTTTTTTTCTTCCATTCTCCTCTATCAGGCGTCACACTATAATTTACTCCTTTTTCCTTCATATCGTTCCTTACACAATCCATCCATCTTTTCTTTGGCCCCTCCTCTCCATCCATCAACATACTCATACTCATCTTTCTCATTAAATTCCTTAGTGCGGGATAAAAATGTAACAATCTATACTAATATTATAAAGCTGAAGAGTGTGTTTGTTTGTTTGAACGCGCTAATCTCAGGAACTACTGGTTCGAATCGAAAAATTATTTTTGTGTTGAATAGACCATTTATCGAGGAAGGCTTTAGGCTACATAACATCACGTTGCCACTATCAGGAGCGAAGAAATAATGGAAAATGTGAAAAAAACGGGGAAAATTATTCATCCTTGAGGGCTTCCGTTGCATGCGCTGCGAAAACGGTTCAAGATACCAAAAATATATGTATTAAAGAATTATTCCTATTGAAATGATCTAAAAAAATGTCCAGGACAGTAATGTCTATCTATTAAGATTAGCTCACTAGAACCGTTTTTATGGTAATAAAATTCGGTCGAAATTAATGCATTTGTTAAGAGTTGTATCAACGTATCAGGTTGTGGAAAAAATCAATATGTACTTCTGCCACAAGAAAATAAAACTAAAAATATAATTTACGCAGAAGTAGGTACAGTCTGGAGCCACTGTACTTTAAATTAGTTATGTTCTTTTAAAAATTTAAAAACTAAATAGTCTAAAATAATAACAGAAAATGACGAGGACAAAGTCGTGGGTAACATCTATAATTTATAAAGCTAAGGAGGTTGTCCGCAAAAATAAATGATGCCCAAAATATTTTTTCCACGCGGACGAAGTCGCGGGCACAGCTAGTGTTCAATAAATTTCTGCCTTAAATACATAT
The DNA here is from genome assembly GCA_941860345.1 of Chrysodeixis includens. Lineage (NCBI taxonomy): Eukaryota > Metazoa > Arthropoda > Insecta > Lepidoptera > Noctuidae > Chrysodeixis > Chrysodeixis includens. The sequence continues at coordinate 4,921,335 of OW796110.1, read as the reverse complement.
TGATTATTAGAGGAAGTCATTACTGCACCGATCTCTGCAAGGCCTTCCATTGTGGAGAGGTTTACTTCTGAGTAACAAATAACAAATAACTGTGAATGTTACCGTGACTGTAATGTTAGCACGCTATCGTTGTGCCTTATGTACTTGACTGGCTTTCTCAGTACTCATTAAGGAGTAATAATTAAGGATTTATCAATGGATTAGTCACGGTGTAGGCTGGTGTAGTTGCCAGTTACAGTCACGCAGAGCTTGCGCGAGCGATGCCGTGACTCTGGTATAAGTAGTAGATGGGGCTCGGGGTGTTATTAGTCGGTGGGAGTCCGACATACCTATCCCCACGCCGTGCCCTCGGCGTGGGTTGAAGTCATTAACGTTTCACCACGGGGCTACATTCCACCGGGACGCCATGGCATTGTTGGTAGCGACGACTGGTTGCGTCGCCATGGTGTCTCGGCGAAATATAGTCCTTACAGGCTGGTGTTATGAGATGCTTCGGTAATGGCGCCCCACCGTGGGGTAGCTCACCGTGGGGAAGCGTGGTGATCAATGTAAATTAAAAGTTAATCTGTATAATTTATATCGTTTTGTATCTTGGAAGGAAAAAATGGAACCTTTGTAGCCCTCGCAGTATCGCTTTGTTTTACTATCTATCTGTCAAGAGCCATGCTTTCAAGGCGTGGAGGTCATTATACAAACCAATTCTAGAAATCTGAATGATAGGCCTGCAGTGACTAGTCGGACAGTTGCTTTTTATAATATTTTATTAGTTTTCCTCCTTTAAGCAGTTACCAGAATATTATTGTATTATTATTAAATCACAATTGTTTTATTTTGGCATATGCCTTAGAATAAAATACATAAAGAACAACAGATTTATAATTAATTCTAAAACGATACGAGAGTGTGGGAAACATTATTATCTTAAAGACTTACACACGATAGAAACAAAGGGAATTTGCGTCTTAAATTATTTTTTGCTATTGCTATTTTGAATGTTAATTTTATTATTTTTATTATATAATATTGAGTTAATAGGCATAATAATAGTGTATTTAAAGAAGGCAGTGTGCCAAATAATATGATGTTTAGTCTACGGCGCAAAACACAAATATGGAATTTGCTAGACGTTTTTTGTAATGTTTATTTCGTTTTAACACAGTATAATAATATAATACAGCATTAAGTCTTAAGCAGATTATACTATTTATATATTATGTAGGCATTTGTTTTTTACCTTTGTATGTATTTATTCTACGGTTTTACGGTTTTGTACATTAACTCGCAATTTAATTTATAAGCTGTGATTGAATCTTAGGCATTAGAGCATTTTCACATAATCCGATTCGATATCGGTAATACGACTATACGATATCGGAGGAAATAAACTGTATGAAATATGTAGCTCCGATGGGTATGGATGGAATAGTATGTAAGTCTTAGTGCACATGACTCTCATGTCTGTGAAACTCAAACACAAGGATTCAATTCCTTAGTGCGGAAATCGTTTCTTAAAAACCTCCTTTTTGGAGTCGGTTAAAAAAATCGAATAATGTAACATTACAAAGGCCACATTATTTCGAAACATTCTTGTAGAGCAAAGTCACGGGTAAAACCTACAACTAATACAATTAATAGATATCGTTACTTCCTAGAGGTTCACAGAAATCTCTCGGTTTGAACTGAGTCACTCGGAAACGTTTCTGTTATATGTCGCAGCTTGTATAGTATGCCTAAACGTTGTTAGTTCAAGGATTTTGTTAAGTTACGGTCTATTCACAATATTCCGAGGAGTTGAAACGCATCGAATTAAAGCAACTAAAAGTATTTTCGCTAGTCTTCTCGTCTGTAAAACAATGATAATACTAGACCATGTATTAACGAGTAGTAAATTTATTCTTAATTAGCAATATTATGTTATAAACTACTACTAAATAGACCAAATACCTTGCTACATCATCATCATCATCTTCCTGCCCTTATCCCATTTTACTTGGGGTATTAAAAAAAACTATTTTCTTACTAGATCTTGTTCGTTCAAACCAATTTTTGGTGGAAAACATGATTATGTGTTTTTTTTGTTTTATCAATTTCTATACTTTTAGTAGTTAAAGGGGGGGGGACATAGGGTTTACTACTTTGGAAGTGTCTCTCGCCCAAATTATTTAGTTTAGACTTTAAAACATTAAAGTTTCATAAAAGAGTGGCTGTGACATTCGGATGAACAGAACGACAGGATCGAATGAACTACAAGGCTTGCGTTTTTGCTATTTTTCAACGGAACCCTAAAAGTTTTAAGTTTTACTAACAACTACGAGGTTTTGTGAACTTGAAATAAACGTTTTATCAATATTATTTGTATCTCTTTTAATTCACAGGATAACTTAAAGGGAAGAAACACGATCCTTTTTAAAGGCTTACACGGGGACACAGGTCCAACACGCAGAGGCCTTGTTATTATTATTGAAAACGCCTTGAACAAATACTTATTAAAATATCTTTTTGTCTTAATTGGGAATCGAACTGAAGACCTCGAAGATCCATCTGCTGCGTGCATTTCCTTCTATAACAAAAACCACGGAAATAACGCTTGCCTGTAAAACACATCGCTTTTTGTTCAACTGTAATTATATTATTACTGCAGGCATTGTACTTGCAAACCGCAAGATACTTATTGGAATCATTACTACGTTTACACAGTCATATAAATATTGTAAATGTATGTCTGTCTGTTTGTCAAACCTTTATGGATACTATATTGTTGATGATTGAACCAAATATGATGAAGATAGACGGTTTCCATTAATTTTTCTGTAACAGTTGCTACTTTCAAACTTCCCCTTATAAAAACATTCCATACTTTATACATTCTGGTCAATCGACACATTCATCTCATAAATATTATTCGACTGGCCTGTTGGTCTAATGGTTAGTGGCGATAACTGCTAAAGCTTAGGTCGTGGGTTCGATCCCCACCCAGGACAAAAATGTTTATGTGATGAGCACAATCATTTGTTCTGTGTCAGGGTGTTATTTATCTAAAATATGTGTGTATTTATAAGTATACAAAGTAGGTATGTTTTTCAGTTGTCTAGTACTGATAATACAAGCTCTGCTTATTTGGATACTAAATGGCGTGGCGTAAAAAAACAGCATAAATACGGATTTCATCAAAATATTTTCAATATACTTAGCACTGGCCTGGACAATGCCTATTAATGTTAATTTAATACAATACTAAAGATGAATTTAAATCAGTTTTACATCTTATAAGATAATTGTCATCCATTAGCGTCAGACGAAGCTTCCCAAGTTTTTGTAAGCGCTAACCTTGTGTGTGTTTTATACTTTAATATAAGTTTTTAATTCCTAATTACCTACTTATATTAATTAATTCTATGTATAATATAATAACGTAAATAAATTTTTGTTTGCACAGATAGCCAAGTGGTATAGGACACCACGCCAATTGCTACAGTGCGTGATTTGTCACAGGTTCGATCCCCGTGTATGACAAGAATTTGTGCGATCCACAAATGCTTGTTCTGAGTCTGGGTGTCTCTGTGCATGCGAATTGAATGTCTTTAAAAGGATTTAATTCCTCAGTGCGGGAGTCGTTTTTTTTTTAATATAAAACTATGACTATGATTATTAATTTGGTTGATAGAAGTGATACCTAACACTTAAAGTAGCTGTTGTATTTGCGGGAGAGACGAAGCAATACACATTGTAGAGCCGTAGAGCGGCGGCGTCTCTCTTCTACAACTTTCGCTTTATAACACACCACAACTGCAAATCTTACGTTAAAAGGCGGTGCTAGACCATCTGATATTCTTGTTATGATTATATCAAAATTAAAGAAGTGCTTTGATACTACATATAATTTGTCCACCGGTTCTTTAAACATTAAGTCATAGCTTTGCAATGGTTCCATTAAAAGAAGCAACGAGCTCTCATCTGAAAGCTTAGACATTGTGTAAGCTCTAATCTTAATTCAGCTTATTCGTTATTAAAACACTTCAAATGTACGGGAATGACATTCCTGTTGTCCAACAGGAATGCCTTGTCAACTGTTCAGTACATTGGAGTGTTCAGCGTTAGCGTGAGGAGACATGTGACTTGTCTACAGGCCATGGTTTCCTCAAGATGCTTTCACCGTTCGACAGTCAAGTGTATAGTTAAATCCTATAACCTTTGATTTGAGCCTGCACCACGTTTATGAAAGCATAAAATTTGTTTTCTTGGACAAGTTATTTCTATCCGTGTGGTGTCCGGATATAAAGAATAGCACCACCGGACCTTAAGGCCCAGTGCACTGTACCAAGCACCTTGGGTCTCCCGAACGGTGGCGGGTAAGCCACCAACAATCGCATTCCCAAAGAGGGTTAGTGTCAGGCAGGCGGCCGACTATAAAACCATAGCCAAATCTTTAAGCAACATGTCTAGAAGACGTGTTGCGCCGACCCCAAGTGAAATGGGATAAGGGCAGGAAGATGAGATGGACAAGTTATTTCCCAAAGACATAAGCGATACATAAATATAATACTAACTGTTACCTGCGACTTCACCGGCACGGATGTCGGTTAGAACTGCAAAAACAATACCACCCTCTGACGCAGTCGGTTGAAAAGTTGCCTATGTGTTACATACATTCATACATTCATGTGGTCCATCCGTCCATCCATACATTCGCGTTTGTCATATTAGTAGGAGAATAAAGAGACTAGGAAGTCTGGACTCTGTTCAACACGTCAACACGTGGCATAGATCTAACATACAATTAACTTAACTTCTATTTCTGATAATTATGCAAATAAGTCTGATTGATGAATAAGGTAAACTGAACTAAAACTATTAGTTTTATACTTTCCTGATACAGTACCTCATGATCAATATATCATACAAAAAGCTACCTTATTCCAAAGCTCTTAAAGCATATCAGAAATCATTGTGACTGAAAGTGTTGTAAAAAGCGACTGTATTACAACCTTTTAAGGTATATTATCGCATATCAGGAATAATTGCGACTGAAAGTGGTACAAAAAACAGTTGTATTACAACGAATTAAGGTATATTATTGCATATCAACGTTTATAACGTCTGGTGGTGTGTTACTATGACGTCAGAGTACACCTGTGACAGGGGAACCACCATGTCTTTCCCTGTGGGATTCGTCACCGTGTAAGCTTACAGAATGGTTAATGAATAAGGTAAATGTATGTCTAGGAGAATGGTTAACGTTTTCCTTAAAATCTGGTTTTTATTGCGGTCAGTAACCCGTCCAGATTGGTGTCTTAGGTAATATATCCTATGGGCGCCTCGGCCCAGCTGTGGACCACAATATGCTAAGATGATTCATAAAATAAACGGTAATGCGTACACATACAAAAAAGAATATTCATTTTTTTTGACTGCGCGGATAGCCGAGTGGTATCTAAGTTCACTACGTCAATTACCACTGTGCGCGACGTGTCGAGGGTTCAATCCCCGCGGAGGACAGAATTTGTGCGATCCACAAGTGTTAGTGCTTAGTATTCTTTGAATGTCTGTGCAATACCACTGCGATAAAAGTATTAAATTCCATTAAAATGGTTTAAAATACGACGCCCGCACTAAGGAATTTAATCCTTATACCGATGGGTTTCACAGACATATAACTCACATGCACAAAGACACCCGTCGAGTCGTGAAGAGTAGTCATTCGCGTGGTAGCTTTTCACCGCTGTTACGTACCGCGCGGCTGTAGGCAGTTGTTTTTTAGGAACGTCCGAATTCAACTACAGTATGTAATTAAACTGTGGTCTAAAACAATGCTGACAAAGGCTAAAAGAACATACCTATATTGATAACAAACATGTGGATAATAAAGTATTGGAGACCTTTGCCCTTCTGTGAGACACTAATTATACATATATGCTGTTATTATATTATAGTACTTCCAAACAAACTGGTTTTATATGCAAAACACTTAATTACACTTAGTCTACATAAAACTAGTCATTTTATAAACTCTACTAATAACAGGCGGAACTTTGTATTCAATTTGTAACCACGTCTGCATACCTATGTTTGAATCCAAGATGTCATTAAAGTCCATTATAAAATTTTACAAAAATTGCTCCAGTCATTTTAAAAGACATTAACAAACACACTCAAAAAGATTAACTCATATTTTTAACCGACTTCATAAAAGCTGAAGGTTCTCAGATCGTCGGATTTTTTTTCTTAAAACACATAAACGGAAATATTTAAACCACAGACTGAAATCGAACCTGTGACCTGGTTTTTCTGCTGCGTAGGTTTCCATCACCCTATTTATATTTATAACAAATATTGTCCGCTTCGCACCGCTGAACGAGAAAAAAAAATAGAATATTTAATAAAATTAATACATATTCTTAGAAACTATAAGTCGGTCGTTTAGCGATTGGCGCCGGGCGCTGCGGCGCGGGGAACCACCGCCTGACTCACTGTCACTTGCGGCACGAGATACGCCTTACAAATAGCATTTGATATACTTAAGTCCAATTTGCATATTGTTGCGCTTAATGTTAGTATCATATTATAATTGGGTTTTCAACTGACTTGGCAATTTAAAAATCTAATTAATCCGTCAGATATAATTCCAAAAAGTATTGGACGTGTATTTTTTGCTTTTATCAAGTAAATAAAAAATGAGACGATACAGTGTGATCCACAAATGCTCGTTTGTGCATGTAACTTGAATGTTTGAGAAACCCCGAACGACACCAGAAATTAATGCGGGTGTCATTTTGAAACAAAAGAAAAACGTAGAACAATTCTTTAATTTAGATAACATTTATCGGATGTGCAGAATAAACCATATCATATCAGGAGTATGGAAATGTCCCAACCTTTATAATCTTATAAGGTAAATGCTGACGGAGATGCATTCATATTAATAGCTATACGGGTGCAGAAACACCACCCCGGGGGAATCCCGCGGCGAAGGCAACGCACTCTGCAGGGCTGTGCAGGATAGTACTATGATATAGGTATAATATTACGAAAAGTTGCTACGTAACAGGTAAACTACAGCGGTATCTATGTTATATTAGATGCTGAGGTAAAGTCTGCATTGTTTCCTACCTTGCTATATTATTATAATGTAAAAGAAAGAGTTTGTTGGGCCGTTTCTTCTCCCGTAGCGAGAGCACAGGAAGCGGTGAAAGGTGGGCGATATCCTCTCCTAAGTTAAAACACTACAAGCCACAATATTCACAGGGATTTAAATATTTGTGGCTGTCAAAGATTATTTAGGCCTTTACCCAGTAAAATTACCCTAGCTAGCCTTGATAGCTTTATCGCAATCACATTTTCCGTCATATACATATGTAAAATATCCCTTTGATGTAGGTACTCCTCGTTCCTCTGATTAGTTTTCGCGTGACTTTTCCTGTCGTATGGATATCTTAACAGAAAAAGTAGCGAGACATAGGACCAGTTTTGCAGCTCAGAGCACTCGACTCGAACCACTCGCTTACAAGTGTCCAAAATGTATTCGAAATGCATCAGCTATGTAACCCGCGCAAAAGTGAAAGTGTTCATCATATTTCAATTAAAGGCAACTGTAATTGTGAGCAGTTAAATTATAGTTGATTAAAAACTGTAACAGCCTAGTTTAGTTAAAAGTAACAGTTGATTAAAAACTGTTATTTCCAGGTTTTGTTAAGCGCGGTTTGTCTAGAAACAATTGACTGTCTTGGAACAGGTAAAGAAATTGATAAGAAGCAGCAATTAATACGAAAAATAGAAAAGCCTAACTTAACAAGCTGCAGGCAAAACGAAAATGTACGGTACTTAAAAGAAAGAAAGAAAAAAAGTCCTAGGTCCTATGATAGGGTACGAAAAGTAAAAAGTCTAATTCTAATTAGGTTGTCAGGTTGATTAGTTGATAGTCAATTACAAAATATTAAACACGAGAGATAATGCACCGTCTCTCTTCCACAAATACCCCCTGAAACAGGTTTGACAGTTACGTAAAATGAAGATTTAAGCATATTTTAAACAACAATATAGCGATGTTTTAAATACGCAGTTATTTTAATGGTCATATAACGTAAATGACGTCAAAATGATTCATAGAACGCCATACTATAATCTTACTAATATTATACACGAGAGTTCGTGAATATGGATGTTTGTTACTCTTTCACGCTCAAACGGCTGGAGCAATTATAATGAAATTTAGTGTAGAGTTAGCAGGCAGGCAGTTCCGTGTAGTGTCCGGATATAAAGAATAGCACCACGCCATATCCTCCACTGGGTGTCGTAAAAGGCGACTAATGGACCTTAAGACCCAGTGCACTGTACCAAGCACCTTAGGTCACCCGAATGGTGGCGGGTAACAACCAACAATCGCATTCCCAAAAAAGGTTAGTGTCAGGCAGGCGGCCGACTATAAAACCATAGCCAAAACTTTAAGCAACATGTCTAGAAGACGTGTTGCGCCGACCCCAAGTGAAATGGGATAAGGGCAGGAAGATGATGATGAGTTAGCAGGCACCCTGGTAAGCCTGGTAACCCAAAAGCTGGTATAATGATAATATTTCGTGAGTTATCTCAGGCCGTGACCTTTGTTTTCTTTGCCCCTGACAGTGGAAGCGGTTTAACAGGAAGTTAATACTAAACATTCATTACAATCACAGATTATAGATTTATAGAGCAGGTTATGTAGATCATCTTAGGTTGATGAACATATATTTTTTATAAAATCGTGTCCTATTCATTAACTAACATTCATATTGAGTAAGCATTTCAAAAAGGCTTTAATTGACTGGTCAGTAACCTTAAAGTAAGAGATGCTAGATCCGCTGATAAAATTTCAGTTTGTTTGCGTGCTTAATAGTATAAAATAACGTAGCATAGTATGTAAATGTTTTAAAAGGAAGGTTTATGTGAGTCAAACTTGAGTATTGCCAAGCTGGGGCGGTTCGCTAGTAACAAATAAAATAAATTTGGATAATTCGAAAAATAAAGAAAGATCCATAAGAATTGATTATTATTTCTCCTTTTGATGCACAATGCTGCTACATTTGATGCTGTCACGGATAGAACACTTCAAATGTACGGGAATGACATTCCTGTTGGACACGTGACGTGACTGTGACTTGTCAGTTCAGTACATTGGAGCGATTTGACAAATTACTTCTGGTGAGCCCGGAGAACTATAATTTGTCTACAAACGCAGAATAAGCATACTAAAGTAGCTTGAGTTATGAGTACTAGACAAATGATAAACACACTTATATTTTTCTAAATACATACATATTATAGATAAATCACACCCAGACACAGAACAAATGATCGTGCTCATCACACTAACATTTGTCCTGGGTGGGAATCGAACCCGCGACCTCCGGCTTAGCAGTCAGGGTCACTAACCACTAGACCAACACGCCTGTCAAAAATAGCAGTAAGTATATAATTAGGAACAATGTAGGAATACTAATAACATTGCATTGTAGGTACGTGGATATTCGTTCATGACCAATTTGAGCAATTATGGCTGACTTGCCAAAAATGACAGAAAAAATGAATAGTACCGGTTGTTTTTGTTTTTTGAAAAATAACTTGTTTGGTATTTGAGTAGTCACTGTTTTGTAAATCGTTTCTATTGAACTTTATAGATGCAGATAGTAGTGTTATAGAATGTGTAAAAAGTCTCTGATCATATTTTTAACACTTACTGTTATGGATATGAAAAAATACATATATTCGCCTAGGACAATGGTCTACTTATTAAAGAAAAACTAGCCCAGCACGAGTCTGACGTGCGACACTGAGGGTCCGGACAAATCAACTAAAGAAATACAAATCTGCATACTTTTCATTATATGATGGAAAGGAAAATTTACAGGTTTTGGATTTCTTTTTTTATCCTCAAGTTTCTGAAGCAGAAGGTTCCATAAGTTACTATTTCCTTGCGTTAAGGACTGTATCTATTTATTGTGTTGTATTATATTTTTACAGCTAAACGAAATACCTCCACATGTTCCTTAGAAAAATGTTCGTGACAAACAGACCGATGGACGGATGGACAACAATTTGATTTTATAAGGGCTAAGTTTTAGTCCTTTCGAGGTTAGAAACTCTTCTCTACTCTTTAGGTACTTTTTGAAATAAAAATGGGTTGTTTTGACTCGTCAGATGGTATTATTCAAAACTGTTATCTCTTTATTAGAAAGAGCTGTTAATTTCATGGTTTTTTATTGCTCTCCATAGTATTTACAAGATAGTAAACATTATATTACATGTTACGTACAATTAACATAACGTTGTACCAGACAAGTTCTATATATCACTGCATCATAGCTAACTTGTCAAACATTCAATAAATACACTTAATAGTTGACATTCCCGTGTTACCTGCGCTGCAGAAAAACATCGGCGTTTTAATTGTAATTACTTTAAGAATGTTGTTCTTTATAGTAAAATATTTTATAGCTTCCGCGAGAGGTAAACTTGTAGAAATTCGACGATTACGAGAGTAATTTAAGAAATAATAAGAATAATATAAAAAATGATTTTTACTACCTTTTTCCCCGCTTAAAGGAGGAAATCCAACGAAAAATTTCGATACGTTTCGAAGTTTTACCCTTAAACAACAATTTTCTCAATCTCTAATATTTTTTTTGTTATCAATCTGTCGAACTGTGTAAATAAAAACATTCATTTTTTTATTCACAATTTCTTAAAAAGTAGCAGTGGAAAGAGAATCACGTGGTTAGGAAGGTGCTGGACATGAATGTGGATGGATATAAGGGAAGAGGACGACGAAAGAAACCATGGATGGATTGTGTGAAAGATGATGTGGATGCAAAGTGTGTTGCTTGCGAGATGACGACAGATAGGAATGTATGGAAGAAGAAGACATGCTGCGCCGACCCCAGATAAAAATTGGGATATGGGCAGGGGAATGATGAACTTCTTAAAAAGTAGCGCAAAAGCTGTAGATATGTATAGCCGAGTGGTATAGGTCACCACGCCAATTACCACTGTGCGCGACATGTCGCAGGTTCTATCTCCGCGTAGGACAAGAATATGTACGATCCACAAATGTTCGTTCTGAGTCTGGGTGTCTCTGTGCATGTGTATTAAATATCTGTAAAACCCCCCGCGATACAAGAATCAAATCCCTTATTGCGTGAGTCGTTTTAAAAAACAACCGAAGATCGTACCTATAATACCTAATAAATGACGTCTCAAAATTAGTGAATCTCCGAAGTGATTACAATTTACAAGAACACGCTGACTAATAAAGAGCGATATATTTTCGAACATTATATTTATAACAAGTTTTAACGCTAGTTAACGAGATGGTTCTTAGAATGTGTCGCGTTTCCTGACCGCGTCATATCGGAGACAAATATAATAATATATGTAAAGTTGAGGTATGTTGAGAGTAGGTAAATAACCTCTTTTGACGTAGATTTAATATATTTAAGGTAGGTATAAAATGCGGTCGTGTAGGGATAGGACTTCCAAAATAAATAGTGACCGAATTGAGAATTTCCTTCTTTTACAGTCGGTTAAATGAGGAAAGGGTTGAGAAAGAAAATGTCTTTGTTTCTGAATGCCTTCTCTCAAGGTAGATATTTTGACGTCGTTACCCAGTCTCACCGACAGCTGAACACCGTATGTCACAAAGCGACTGTCTATCTGACCTCCACAACCCATGTTACTGGGTAACACAGTGTCCCATAGTAAGACTGCGCGTCAGAAGTCGGGACAAAATTATTTTTTATTCAAACGACTCCCGCACTAAGCAATTTAATCCTTGTATCGTGGAAAGTTTTACAGGCATTCAATTCACACGCTCAGACACCCAAACTCAGAACAAGCCTTTGTGGATCTCACAAATTCTTGTCCTACGCGGGGATCGAACCCGTGACTCGTTGCGCCCCGTGGTATTTGGCGTAATTACCTATACCACTCGGCTATCCATGCAGTCAAATGTCAAATTTATTAAACATCAAGATGCTTCAACTACTCAATGAAAACATCCTTCTTTTTTGCTGTCGGTTAAAAATAGGTTAGAGTCGTGACACTGACAGACCAGGTTATTGACATTTCTATAATAGTCCAGTCATTTGGTAGTTTTACCTGGAAAGTTTTCCGGGAGTTTTGAAAATTGGGTATTTTATAGATTTCGATATGCTCTTTTCGAATTTTAACTTTGCCACCTCGTACCACCCGCCGCTCGCGCCGCCATTTTGAAAAAATGGCGCCCAAAAACGGTTTTTTTGGGAATATCTCCTTTCCGACGCATTTTACGAAAAAAATGTTTTCTACAAAATTAAACTTGAAAAAATTTCCTACACTTTATGTCTTATTCACTTTTTCATAAAATCAATAGTTTTGGACGTACGAGCGCCGCAAAGTATTGTTCTTTTGCATCACTACGAGTGTTTCGTATATTTTTCTTAACTGTTCTATTACTGCCGCCGGTTTTTAAGAAGTAGGTGTCAGGGTAATATGTCACTTTTGAATCGGGCCCTTTCTCTCGACTATAAATGAAACTTCAACGAAAAATTTGTTGGTAAAAGCTATATTAAGAGAAATATTTAGTTTAGACTGAATCATCAATGTAGGTTTATTGACGTACAGTGTTGATTATGTTCTTAGATCTATGGCTTCTTATACGGAAAATTGTTTTATTTGTGACAATTCACTTGAAAACCGGCGGCAGTAATGGAACATTTTAGAAAAATATACAAAAAACACGTGGTGGTGCAGATGAATAAGTAATACTTTGCGGTGCTCGTACATCCAAAACTATTGATTTCATGAAAAAGTGAATAAGACATAAAGTGTAGGAAATTTTTTCAAGTTTAATTTTGTAGAAAACATTTTTTTCGTAAAATGCGTCGGAAAGGAGATATTCCCAAAAAACCGTTTTTGGGCGCCATTTTTTCAAAATGGCGGCGCGAGCGGCGGTGGTACGAGGTGGCAAAGTTAAAATTCGAAAAGAGCATATCAAAATCTATAAAATACCCAATTTTCAAAACTCCCGGAAAACTTTCCAGGTAACCTCCTTATTTTCTACCAAATGACTGGACTATAATACTTATTCTTATTTCATTAGCGAACTAATGCAATATGCCTTTATGAGCCTAAATGTAAAGTATTTTTTTCCTGTCTTATATGCCTTCCTACGCAGTTTTTTTTTTATGGCAATGTGTCTGAGATGTTAATTTACACTATAATCCAAAATAAATAACACATCTTTTTAACTTTGTAGCGGTCACTTCAATACATGTGTTGTTTAAGTTAACTTAAAGAAATAAATTAGGAAACTCTACAATTATACAGTTTGATAAAATTCAATGAGTATAGGTACATAAATATAAACTTTAAACCCCCTTCTTTACCTAGAGGAAAAAAATACATAAAACCTTATCCGAAAAAAATAATACATAAACTTTTAATTTTTCTCATATTTTAGACTTACAAAAATTAACATAGACCGCAGTAAATACATACACATCATTCACACAGACTCTCTCCGCTTAACTTAGTATTTCCCCAAACTTGAAAACGCACGCAAATAAATAACTTACTTTTAAACGTCGCAGACCTATACAGCCAGTTGTGTCAGAACCGCGACACACCGCGGTCGCGCCGCCATTTTTACACAAAACCGCGCGAACGAGTGACAGTAACAAGTTGACAGTTTGATTTTTTAATTCTCAGTGATGAAAGGGCAATGTAAACGGTTTGTGAGCCACAAGGGCAAGGCATATGATATGCATGTTAAGAAGAAAGAGGATGATAGTATAGGATTTCTCGATCTGGTGAGTTTCGGAACTCGTTTTTTGGTTAAATTGTTTTATCATTCAGGTTTTTTGAAGAAGCTGGCCAAGATTCGTGCAATCTTTTTTTAGTATGTAACGTTTATAATATTCGGGCAGTGCCCTTGTTAATATGAGGTGCAATTTTAATATTTTATTTAATTGTTTAATATAATTAATCTCTGACATGTACATAAAAATAAATAAAAAAAAAACACAATATTTCATAACATAGATAAATATCGAATGCTGTTTTTATAATAAGAAATTTCTAACAAACCTTGTCAATATTTATGATTTAACTAACTGCTCTACAATGACCGTAATAAACCTATTTCTTAGGAAAACAAACAATTACTCACTCAAAACTTAAAAGTATGAATAAACCTGTAAATCTGAAAACCCAGAATAATAAAGAATATGGCGTTTAAATTTCATTAAAGTAAGGAAAACATTTAAGTTAACTTAGATGCTAAATCTGTAGTATCACACGATCCAAGCGTGGTGATAAATACTAGATTTGTTGGCTATAAAAAGTATTTTTATAATAATAGGCACGAGTAGGCTAGTCTTAGATTTAGGCATAACATGTCTAAACTTGTTTAGTTTACGATTCTAATATTTATTATTAGATTTTTTTCCGTAAGTTAAGATCTCTCATTATAATATTCTAGGCATTCTAGCTATTAACCTAAACTTTGCTGACAATATCATCATTAATTAGCCTACTGCAGACACTGTAGTCTACTGCTGGACATTGGATTTACCCAATACAGGCCTTAACCATCAGCCACCACAACAGAGAGTCTAATTATTTCAAGTTTTCTTTAATTTCGCTCAGCGATCTTATCGCTAACACCCACTATGTTCCTCCTGGAGCCCTTTGAGTGCCGGGCGAGCGGTAACTCTTACGAACAAACCACTGACATGCACTTAGCGCGCAGAAAGACTGCTAGAGTTACTTAGGTATTAATGATAGCAGTCTAGTACACATTAACCTTCTAGATTTGAATCTGTGATAGCGGTAAGACCGCAGGACTACCATGTCAAAGGTCTCACAGCTTCTGCGTTTCGGAAGGCACGTCAAAATGTGTGTCCTGCGCCTGATCTCTCTCCGGTCGTGTCGGATTGCCGTCCCATCGGGAAATGAGAGTAAAGGAACAGAGAGTGCACCTGTGTTTGCGGTCCGGACATTATTATAAGATAGGCCTGAGAATATACTAAAATGTTCTCCTCAATACTTCCTTCCGTGTGGTGTCCGGATATAAAGAATAGCACCACCCCATATCCTCCACTGGGTGTCGTAAAAGGCGACTAATGGACCTTAAGACCCAGTGCACTGTACCAAGCACCTTGGGTCACCCGAATGGTGGCGGGTAAACAACCAACAATCGCATTCCCAAAGAAGGTTAGTGTCAGGCAGGCGGCCGACTATAAAACCATAGCCAAATCTATTAGCAACATGTTGAGAAAAAAAATAAACATGTTGCGCCGACCCCAAGTAAAATGGGATAAGGGCAGGAAGATGATGATGTTCTCCTCAATACTATTTTGTTTAACTTACTCTTAAACTTAACAAGAATACCACAATATTTATGCAAAAGTGAATCTGTTACGCTTTCACAACAAAATATTCAAAGAAGTTTGTATCTCGGATTAAAATTGATCAAAACAAAAATTGTAAGGTTAGTAGTAGGCGGTCGTCCTTTTCTAGTAAACATTATGGTAACAAGTTTCACTGGTTGCAAAACATTAACCCCCTTTTAAGCACTCAAGTAAAAAGCCCATGTTTCATTCCAGGGTGTCAGTTAACTCCATACTAAGGTTTATTAAAATGACTTAGGTTTGGTTTTCCAAAAAGCAAAATCAAAGGTCCTTATTTCGAGTAGGTCTTCTCAGACAATTTCAAAACGTTACTGACTCTACTTGCGCGGTTCCAAAATGTGATTCTTATGGAGAAGAACCGGCAAGAAACTCTATGCATCGGAAAATGTAAATGTTTAATCGTTTAAGCGTGAAAGAATAACAAACATTTATCCATCCAAACGCACAACTTTTACGTTTATAAAATTAGGAAGTTAATTAACATCTTAGCGAGTGTAACCGAATGAAAAACCTGCCTTCGTTTTAAATTACAATATTTAACACAATAATTAGTATAGCCCGGGTAACAATATCTTAGGTCTCAAATAAAAATAAAATCATCCATTTTGAGGAAAATCAAGTGTACATTTATGCCCAGATATTACTAGCAATATCAAATCCTAATCAATTGTACCACAAAACCATTAATACACATCAAATAAAAAAGGTTAAACTGTCCAAAAAAACTCCAGGAAAACATTTACGGCATCTTCATGTCAATCATTCGCAACATCAACCTTTTGACGTTCAAACCTGTTTCGAAATCCCATGGTATCACAGTATAATAATAAGGTACAGTATAGTATAGTGGCACCGGTAACAGAAAAACTTCGTGGTAACCGGTTGTCATGGTATGGACATGTCATGCGGAGGAAAGAGAATCACGTGGTAAGGAAGGTGCTGGACATGAATGTGGATGGATATAGGGGAAGAGGACGATCAAAGAAACGATGGATAGATTGTGTGAAAGATGATATGGCTGCATAGAGTGTTGCTTGCGAGATGACGTCAGATAGGAACGTGTGGAAGAAGAAGACATGCTGCGAAGACCCCAAATAATAATTGGGATAAGGGCAAGGGAATAATGATGATACAGTATAGTGAAGAAAAAACTTCTACTTAACAAATCCTATTAATAAACCAAATTAGTTTCATCCCCATAATTTACAATAGTCTTGTAGCTACCTCAGGCCGTCTATGTCTGTTCTTCCATAGATCAGGGGTGAATGGCCCTTGGTGGACGCCCCATCACATTTTAGATAAAAGTTCTCAACAAGGCCTCTGCATGTAGGACCTGTGCCCCCATGTAAGCCTTGAAAAAGGACCGGGTTTCTTCCCTTGAAGTTAGCCCGTGAATTAAAAAAGGTATACAGTATGAAGTCTTCATATAAACGGGCGCAACGCGAGTTATGCCTACGCTATCGGATCGTGGCATGATACAGTCGTGAGCGTGTCGCAGTGACGAACGGACGGTGTGTTGTTTATGCAATTAAAATGCTGTAGGTGAGCAACCCTGTCGCTGTTAAGTACCGCGCGGTTGTAGGCATTTTTTTACTAGAAACCGCCGAATTAAATTACTGTATATGTTTATACTGTGATATAATTATTGATCTTAAAACCATCGGCTGATTATACACGCTCAGCGTACCGCGAGAAACCAGTTATGATGTTCATATTTATTCGCGAACTGACACAATGCTGACTTAAGTTTGGATATGACAAATTGAAGGAATTACTAGTTATTAGTCATATTGTCATATATGATATAACGATCCGCTAAGGCCTCCGCCAATCCGATACGACCGGAGAGAGATCATATTTTGAAGTCGGTGCGGGCCGTGGTGATTCCGTGTGGTGTCCGGATATAAAGAATAGCGCCACCCCATATCCTCCACTGGGTGTTGTAAAAGGCGACTAATGGACCTTAAGGCCTAATGCACTGTACCAAGCACCCACCTTGGGTCACCCGAATGGTGGCGGGTAAACAACCAACAATCGCATTCCCAAAGAGGGTTCGTGTCAGGCAGGCGGCCGACTATAAAACCATAGCCAAAACCATTAGTAACATGTTTAGAAAAAAACATGTTGCGCCGACCCCAAGTGGAGTGGGATGAGGGCAGGAAGATGATGATGCGGGCCGTGGGGATCGAACTCGAGACTTTTGAGTTGTCAGTCCTTCGGTCTTACCACTAGGCTATCACAGCAGAATTGAGTATTGAGTATGTGATTCCAATTTTGAGAATTGTCTATTTATTAACATACTTTAGTTCCATGTATGATTTAATTAAAATATGACATTGTATAAGCAGGTTGAACACTTTGTTGTTGACCTAATAAGAACATGTTACGAAACAGGATTTATTTAAATATCATATCGTCTTATATTTGTTTTATTTCTAAAAGTATTAGGAGTAAAACTGTATTATTACGAGTAACATTCCTCGGGTGTAACCAATGCATTTTATTTCTTTAATTGTTGCGACTAATTATGAATAGTGCTCATAATATTAGAAGTTTATTATGTATGGTTGTAAATAAACGATAGATGATGAAATTTTCTAGATTATTGCATGATAACATAATTATATAAATGTCTTTAACCAAATCTTGTAGGTTACCTAAACAAAAACAACTGATCAATCATCCAATTTAATTCTTTACATCTTGACAATTTAAACACATACACAAAGACACCCAGGCTTAAAACAAGTATTTGTCTAACACACAAATTCTTGTCCTACGTGGGGATCGAGCCCGCGACACGTCGAACAGTGGTCATTCGCGTATGCTCCTATACCATAAGGCTATCCGAGCAGTTCATATTATCAGTGAAACTTCAACAATTGCCATTTATAGAGCTTAGCTCGCCCTGGCTTCGCACGGGTGCTACATTGATGTCATCAATTTAACTTCCTGTCCTTATCCCATTGAACTTAGGGTCGGCGTAACACGTATTTTCTTCAATTCTCCTCCATCAGACGTCACAGTATAATTTACTACTTTTTCATTCATGTCATACCTTAAAAATCCCATTCAACTTTTCTTAAGCCTTCCCCTTGCTCTAGGGTGCTGCACTAATGTATTACACACATAAACATTCCTCTTGAAACATTCTATCAATTAAAAAAAACCCGCATCAAAATCCATTGCGCTCTTTTAAAGATCTAAATCATACATAGGGACAGACAGCGGGAAGCGAATTTGTATTTTTTTTACACGGCACTAAGTTCTAAATAATCCTTGTACTGTGGGGGATTTAACAGACATTCAATTCCCAGACTCAGAACAAGCATTAATCTCACACACAAAGTCTTGTCCTACGCGGGGATCGAACCCGGGACACGTCGCGTACAGTGGTAATTGGCGCCGTGACCTATACCACTCGGCTATCCGCGCAGGCATCTACTATGTATTGATAGTTATACTATTTACATGTCTCTGCTGATAGCTTTCACATGGCCGTTGTCACAACAACACGAGACGTCGTCTGTCACGTGACCAAGTGTTACGGTCACATTCTTCGAGAACCGGAATAATGTCGGCCACTGACTAGGCATCATCACTATCTACACTATCTATATATACCTAATAAGTATTCACATCACTGTCTATTACAATAATAAAGTTGAAGAGATTGACCTCTGGAACTAGTCGGGTTTGCCTGCGCATTGACGGAAATCAGATCTATTTATCTCGAGAACTGCTAGCTATTGGCCACCTGGATGTTAGTTATAGCTGCAAAAACAGCTTACGCTGTCGGTAACAAAATAAATTAAGAAAAAAAAAGCGCGGCAGTCAAAAACAACGCCACTAAATACCTAATAATAAACATGTATTTTCCAACAAAAAAAGAACCATCAAAATCGGTTCATAAACGACGAAGATATCCGCGAACAAACATAACAAAAAGCTTACATTACACGGTCTAATTGAGAATCCTCCTCCCTTTTGAAGTTACGAAAAAGTGCATGTGATTAGATTACTTACACGGGAATGAATTAAAAAGCGGGTCGAAAGTTTTAAAGCTAGTATAGATTACATGAAATGAATGTAGCTGATAAACCTACTTAAAAACAAGTTTATTTTGTACTTCAAGCTTGACTAACTCCAAAACCTATATAAATAGAATACCTGTGTAAGTTATATGTGTCAGAGGGTCACTTTTTGTGCTCCTCTCGCAAAAAATGGTACAATTACTTTAAAGTCAGAGCATTTGTCACTTTGTAAGTGTCTATGTTGGTATTATTGATCACATTATATATTTGTGAGTACGGTCAGTCTGATCCGCATTTAATTTTGTTTTGTAAGTAAATGACGTAGGTAATTTGGTATTTTACTAAAAAATCTAATTTGTCATTTAAGTTTCTAAAAATATTGGACTCGTTTTTTTTTTTCTGACACTTAAATAAACAAAACGGAAAAGTGTTAGTCCGCTCGCGCACGAAGGGTTCCGTACTATCATAATATGTTAATTCCTTATTTTTAGTATTTTTTGTTATAGCGGCAACGGAAATACATCATTTGTGAAAATTTCAGCGTTCTAGCTATCACGGTTTATGAGATACAGCCTGGAGACAGACAGACAGCGGAGGCTTAATAATAGGGTTTCGTTTTATCCTTTGAGTACGTAACCCTAAAAAAAAACAGGGTTGTTCCATTACAATTTGTTCTAAACTTAAAATTCGTATCTATTCATCAAAAGAAAACAAAAACGTCAATGCTACTAAAGAACATAGAAAGACTGAAAGACAGCACACAACTAGATATTTTAAAAACTTATTTGTCTTGTTTTGTATAACACACATCACAATTATAACGGTATGTATCAATGGATAGTTTGAACTGTACCAAACCTCTATTATTACAATGTTACAGTAATATATTATAGTTTTTATCAACACAACGATGTGTAGAGAGAACGGCACTAGCTATTAAAGAACAAAGGTTTAACATCTGTATATCATACTGTGAAGCTGTGATAGCCTAGTGGTAAGACCATAGGACTGCCATGTCAAAGGTCTCGAGTTCGATCCCCACGGCGCGCACCGACTTTTTGAATGCTGTGTGCGGTTTAAAAATAAATATCACAGCTTCCGTGTTTCGGTAGGTACGTAAATGTATGTAAGTCCTGCGCCTGATCTCTCTCCGGTCGTGTCGGATTGCCGTCTCATCGGGCTATGAGAGTAAAGCAACAGAGAGTGCACCTGTGTTAGCACACGCTTATGCACTATAATATGTCCCGCGTAGCTGGCTGGAGTCATAGTAACACTGGCCGCCGTGGCCGAAATCGGTCCGGAGACATTATTATATTTATCATGTTATGTAGATGTGAGGTATTTATTTATTGCATTATGTACACTGTTGCAGTTGCACAGTTCCTTATAACTATAATATACATCACCCTGTGAGGGCGCAGCAAATTCCCTAAACCTAAATATTGCAACAAATTGCCTTAAAACTGAATATAATACTGTTTTATTGCTTATCTATTTTGAACAATAGCTTATACAACTTTTTTTTTTACATTTAAACTTACATAATAATAACAATAAAAGGGAACAAAATATATAATCTGTTTAAAACTAGTACCTAGCTTTTCGCGTAGTGCTTAGTGAAATTGACTGTTAAACGAAACGCCGTAAGTTCGATTCTTCTCACCAAAAATTAAGCAAAAAAAAAGCACAAAATGTACATTTACCAAAATACATCGATGCCGAAACCCGGGATTGAACCGGGGACCTTTAGATCTTCAGTCTAACGCTCTCCCAACTGAGCTATTTCGGCTGTGTTAGTAAGGGTGAAAATACTGTATACGTTCCAGATATTACTTTTTTTGCCATAGCGGTTAATATTAAATATTAACATATAAATACTAATAATATAAAATTACATTACAATTTAGTATTTTTTGGCACGTGGATGACATTAACATCAGGGCGCTAGTGTGCATATTCGCAAGCATCAACTCAACTGTCTGTCAAAAGTGATGGTGTTTCATATACGACGGCAATAGTTCCGATTTCGGCCACGTGACAAAAGATCCTTGTAGCACCAATGTACTGGAAACAGGAATGGCATTTCCTTACTTACAGTTGAAGTTTACGATTTTAATGTAATGTAACATTGTCTAGGCTCTCCTAAATTCCAAGCTTTATCGTAAGGAAGTTTAACAATGTATGCTTACAACAGTGCAGGCCCTATAGAGTAGTGCAGAGCATGGGACCAGAGGGTTGTGTGAGCGAGACAGATTATATGTTTAGGGGCCGCCCATTAATCGCGTGAGGTGTATGTGTACAACCCTAATGGAAAGTGTCTAATTTTGAATTTTGTGTGTAAGACTTAAGGTTGATTTTCGATTGTGTAGTTTTGCGATTTACTTTTTTAGGGTTGTCTATTCTATCTCAAGCGTTGTCTGAACAGAAACAAGGATGGAGGGGCTTATAAAAAAATATTGGTGTTATTAATTTAGTGTATTTATTTCTTGTCCATATTTTTTAATTCATTACTGTTTATACCTATATCCTACTTATATTATAAACTAGCTGCTGCCGCGACTTCGTCTGCGTGGTATTCAAGATGTGTAGTGCTGTACAAAAAGTAAAGCTAAATAATGTTTTAATGCTAACTCCCTTATCCTGTTCCGTTCCAAACTACCTAATTTCTTAACTTCCTAATCCTAACCTCTAGTCTTACAAACATATTTGACTGTTAGTTAACACTGCTAGTTTTTTTGCTGTGGCCACTATCTTGCACTGATTTGACAATTTGGGATTGAAGGACTTGAAACGGGCGATGGCAAAGAAGTGTACTGGACTCTTACTGGCTAAACCGCCGGAGTGCTTCACCGTATCCTATTGTCGGGGGCCACGGAAACGCTTTCGCAATCTACCGCAAGCCCCGACAGGAGAGCTCTTTTTAACGGGAGCTTCTTCGTTAACATGGAGCCAGCTTTTGCCAGCCCTTATTAAGAGGCGCGTGGAAGCACCACGCATTTCGTCTTTGCTTTTATCCAGTACAGTAGACTGCCCTGAGTCTACTGGCGTAAGTTATTTATGGTGGTTGAAGGAGGGCAAATAAGGCCCTTCTTCTATCCCTTGCTCATCGAACATGGATAAGCCTGCCGTGCTCTTTCCACTTTTCCTTGAGCGTCATCACTTCTTCGCAGAACTTGGTGACGGCGCAGTAACTAACCGCGGACACTTTGGCCACTCTAGGCGGTGTGACATCGTCGTTACGAAGATGTCGCATTCTCACTGGATGTGAGAGGGGTCTGTATACCCAAATTTGACAAATTTTTATAATAACTTTCGTGAGAATGATTCATATTTAAGAGATATATAACGGTTTACTCACGCGTAATTTATCGGGATAGCCGACTAGTTTCGGACCCAACCGGAGTCCTTAATCATGAGCTGACGCGGCGGCGGGGGGGTCGCGAGTCGAACAAGTTGACAAATTTTGTTTACCTACCTATTTGGGTTCTGAGACGGTTGAATGCTTTTCGAACAGGCCACTGCAAGGTACCTCCGGGCGGCAGATGTTCCTGAGGTAGGACATAAGTAGTAGGTGGTATATGTCGGTCTGCCCAGATCTTGCACCGAGCTCGAGTTAGAGTTGCAATAGTAGTCAGTGTATATCGGAAGAAGCTCTTTTAGCTCTAAAGTCTACCCGATTTAAGTCTCTTCTAACGTCAGGTAGAGCAATGCCAACCAGGAGGAGAACTTATTGAGCGGGGTTGGTCTTAAACAGCCAGATATTATTCGACACGTTTGCACTGTGCGCTTGTGGTGCGGAGAACAGCAGCGCTGCACCCTTTTCATCTCTATTTCGTTTTCTTTCTACCCTTGACAGATGTTTTGTTTTTTTTTAAATCATGAAGTAGTGCTTACTTACGTGGTTATCAAAGTTCCAAGTTTCTAATTCTAGTAGTTTGAGCTGACCCAACTGAGCCTGAAGAAGGTTAATGTTACGCACACATTCAAAACAATCGCGGGAGTACGCGTGCGACGCATATTCGTACGCAATATTAAACAAATATTAATAATAACAGCCTATCTTTATAATACTTTACCTATGCAACTACCCTATACCATCGCAATTGGTGCACAATTGTGGTAGTGTATAGGCACTATCAAATCTTTACAGCCACGCGCCACACACACCCAAAATTGCAGTCAAGCAGCTAAGCAGTTATTTAAGTAGGTATAGTAAATCATTTACCGTCCACACTATTTTCTGTTTTAGTGTAGTTGGTTTTCTTTCACTTCATATCCACAGCACCTACTGAATTAGATAATACTGTCCTAGCTTAAACAGTAAGTAGGTAGATACCATATAAAAGTGTTTTAAAGATCAATTTTAGGTATGGTAAAAAAATCCAAGCGCTTTTTACAATACTTTTGTACTACCAAAAACGATAGAAGAAAAAAAATGTTGTGCTTGAATGAGATTCGATTCGTACTCAAAAATTATTAAAAAATAAATTTAAAAAATATGTGTCGAAATGAAATTTGAACTTAGAGTGAATAAATACGAAGCTCGTACTTCCCTGAGCCCGCTATTTTAATTTATATATTGTAAGCCAAATAGCATGTTTATATGAATGTCAAAACATAAAACCATAGCAACAGTATTTTGTTTGCTATGGTGACATTGTCAGTTACACCAGTTACGTGTTCTTTAAAAATAAAGGTTTATTGCTAAGACCCCATGGTTAATAACCTGATAATAAATAGCCTATATGTTGTCTAGACCTGTCCTTAATCTTCATGCAAAATTTGAACAATATACTTATGTATATTAAGTAGTTTTTTCGATTAGCCGGTAATTGTCATAAAATTCGTGATTGCTCACCCTCCATATCAAATAGCGCAATAATATATTATGTAGAATTTATGTTGTCACGACCTCTAGTCATTATATTCTGAAAATCTGAAATGAAATGAAAATGAAATCTCTACATTATTTTTTTTGGGATTATCCCGGACATATGTTTACGGATAGTTTAACAATTTTATGACAATAGTTCTTTGATCAGGTAACCGTCACAAAACGATGGGCAGAAAGCTTAGTATTCACGTAAACAGCTTTAATTTTCATCGACTTAGCTTCAAAAACAGTCGGAGTTTCATAGAAACGTACCTCCCCCTTTTTTTCCCCAGTTAAGGCAGAATTTTTCAAAAATCCTTATTGCGTCATTCTTAACTTCTAACTAAATAGCCAAATATTAATTTTAATCGAATTAGCTTCAAAACTGACGGAGTTTCATACAATCTTACCCGCCCCTGTTTACCCCCTTTAAGAGCAAAATTCAAAAAAAAAAGATATCTTAAATGTTAGCGAGGACTAATAGCTACATAGTAAAAGAAGTTTCATCAAAATCCGTCCAGTAGTTTTTGAGTGAAAAGCGGACAACAAACAGACAGACAGACAAATTTTTTTTTTTTCATACTTTTGGCTTCCTTTGGTTGTATGAAGATCCCCCATCTAAGTTTTTCTTTAATATCTTTAATGTACAGACATGAGCTTGTTACAATTTTATTATATGTATAGATGTGAAAGTTGTGAAAACAAAAACGAAAACAATTAAAATGTTTTTGCAACTATAACCGGCAAGTCGCAGTTGCGGGCAACAGTTAGTTAAAGATAAACTTAAAAAAAAAATAAGATTCTCTAGCGATACTTACTAAAAATATTGGTGTTGTTTGTCGAGGAAAGGGGACCTGAAACCTCACCACATCACCGAAAGGATACAAAGAAATAAAAATGCTAGATGGCTCCTTATTATATTTCTTTATTTATCCTGTTCCAATCTTTCCTCTTTTGCAATGAATTAAAAAACCTCTCAATAATAAGTCAATAAGTTTTCTCCAAGTGGGAATTCCTTTTAATAGTTATGACGCATTTAACTAAAGTTGTGATTAACTTGTCTGCCAACTGACCGTTAACTGTGTTAGTTAAATATACGGAGAACGGAAAAAATACCGTGACGCAGTATCGTGGGTTAGTGACGTACAAATGAAGGTGCAATATTATTAAGATGCGGTCGAATCGCTCCAATGTATTGAACTGACAAGTCACAGTAATGTCACTTGTTTACTTAAAGAAGAATGTCACTTCCATACATACGATGTCTTTTTTTCTACGACTATAAAATGACCACGATCGGTGCAACTCGGCCGAAACGTCGGGAGAAAAGAAATATAGAATTATATCGCGAATAAGACCCGTTTGTTGTCTAAAATGAGGTTTTAGCTAAGATTTTGTACATGGCCTTTGCCCAACTATGGGATGGCTTTAGAAAAAAAAAATTGCTTAATTTTCGAAGGTAGGTTCTTTTGAAATAATAATATACCTAGTTAAAAACGGAAGTTAAACTTCCTGCTAACCTATGACCTCTTAAAGGTCACAAACAATAGAAAAGTGAACATTGAGTATGCGCGCGCGCAGCCAAGTTCATAGAGCGTTGTCTATGCTTTTTGTCTAGTTTTTTATTGAATTCTAAATATAAATAGTATCCTTTCACTTACTACGTGCCGTATTGTATCACTGGGAAGCGAACCCGCGACCTTTTGGTACCAAACATTGATTTTACATTATTCTAACAAATTGTTATTTTTAATGTATTTATCGTTAAAGGTTAAAATATGCTGCGTCAGTGTTTTCAATTAGTTAATTTAACTGCAAGACATTGCGGTTAAGTTTAACTTGTGTTTTTGTAGTAGTTAATTATTATAACTACGGTAATGTGCGGATCATTATAGTTAATGTTTTTACAATAATAGGAAGACTTTGATGTAAATTGTATGTTATGTGTATGAAAATATATTGTTATGAGTATGTTATGAGTGCATCTGATTGTAAAGTTTAATACTTCTAAAGTTTAGTACTGTATTGAATGAATTTGATAAATGAAAGAATTGATTTGAAATAAATGTTAAAACACGTACCCGTGGCTTAGCTTACTTTTATATTGGTTATAGCTGCAAGATCATTAACCTCCTTTACACAGTCGGGTAAAAAATAGCTTATGTGTTAATTCAAGGTATCAGATACTTTTAGGCGTAAAAGTATAACATCCATCCATTCATACAAACTTTTGCATTAATAATATTAGTAGGATATAATCCTATCTCTAGTCATTGTAATCTTTAAGATAAGGAAACATCTAGACTGAGATCAGTCAGCCTACACTACTGCACGCGGCATCCGTACGATCTGTTATTATAAAACCTGTTATTTGGGTATGCATACTTCATTGACTAACGGCTATAATATTCTTATGTAGATAGCTAGGTATAAACACAGTATAAAAATATGTAAGTATGAAGTTTTCATATAAACGGGCGCAACGCGAGTTTTGCCAACACCAACGCAATTTAAGTCCCACTGTTGGGCACAGACTCCTTTCCATATAGGGAAGGTTTTAGCATTGATCTCTATTCACCTTAATCACCACGCTAGCTCACTGCGGACGAAGTTTTCCTTTACCGTTTGTCAGAAGTCTTAAAATAATTAAGAAAGTACATGAAACTTTGAAAAAGTCGCATTGATACTTGCTTACATTGGGATCGAACCTGCACTTCGCGCATAAAAATCCATACATAGAACCAAGGTTACCACGACTTGCTTGGATCTTATTTGAGATTAATCAATTCTTAGTATGAATGCACCTTACATTAATAAATCAGCTGATAGTTCATCAACCTGCCTTCTAAATTAGAATAAATTCTGAGGAGTGATCAAACTAACACCCGTGTAATTCATTAACTACTCTTAATTACATAGGTACTTGGCTGTTTTGCTTGACCGTCACCGGTGACAACGGCTTATAAAGCATTACCCTTCCTATGACGCATTCTGTGTCTAAGTGTATTTTTTCTACAGTATGTATGTATTTAGAAGTATACAAGTATGTTTGTCAGTTGTCTAGTACTCATAATTTGAGCTCTGCTTAGTTTAAGACTAGATGGCGACGTGTGAAAGTCGTGGAATATTTATTCATTCCTTATTCTACCTATTAAAAATAAACCGCATCAAAATCCATTGCGTAGTTTTAAAGATCTAACCATACATAGGGACAGACAGCGGGAAGTGACTTTGTTTTATACTATGTAGAGTTGATCGAGAGAACTCTTAATGTTTTGAAACTTTCGCGACTTGTACACATATTTTAGACGACAAACGGGACTTATTCGCGATATAATTCGATATTTATTTTCTCCCGACGTTTCGGTCGAGTTGCCCCGAACGTAGTCACGGGTGGAATGATGAAGAGAGAGAACTCTTATCTCATTAACTGTTAGACCGATTTCTATGAAATCCTTACAGATGTGAAGATGATTTATTGCTTCATTACTACAGAAAATATTACCGCCAAATTCTGTGAATGTGGCGAATTGTGAGAGTCGCGAGGTCACTCGAAGGTCCACTTGTGTCGCGATGACCTTAAGTCAAGATGCTATGGATGGAATATTGCAATAATTGTAATGTTTTATATTTGTATGATGAGGAGGGTTGAGACTCACGTGACTAAGAGAGTGATGAGTATGAATGTTGATGGATGGAGAGGAAGGGGAAGGCCAAAGATTAGATGGATAGATTGTATAAGGAATGATATGAATGAAAAAGGAGCAAATATTAGTGTGACGTCTGATATGGGGAAATTGGAAGAATAAAACGTGTTGCGCCGACTCCGAATAAAATGGGATAATGGCAGGAAGATGATCTGCTAGTCTTGCAAAAGTGCAATAAAAGTATTGAGTATATTTTAAATAGAATTCACTATTTACAACACCAGCTTTTTTTCACTTACGACACTTTAAGCTTAACTCATTAATTAAGCGTAAAGTTATATAAGTATGAATGAAGCTCATTTGGCCACCGTCGGCAACCTTCGTGCGTGCTCGTGAACGTTCGTGCGCGCTCGGCTCACCTCGGCACTGGCGGGCAAGTTCAAGGCGCATGCGCAACTGACTCATAGCCTATCGTATATTACGATTGTTTATATTGTAAAGGGATTTCTACTGATTGGGTTGTTTTTCTTTTTTAATTCACGGGTTAACTTCAAGGGAAGAAACCTCGTCCTTTTTAGAGGCTTACACGGGGATAAAGGACCAAAATGCAGAGGCCTTGTTGAGAACTTTACCCTAAAATGTGATGGAGCACCTACCAAGGACCAAAAAACGTGTAAAAAAGCATATAGGTATAGTTGAGTTGAGAAACCTCTTTTTGAAGTCGGGTAAAAATTGAGGTCATGTTTTTGACTTTGTCTTTTTATTGTTGTTAAGAGGATACTTCAGTCTATTTAAGGAAACCATTATAGTTACTTGAACTGCCTTAATTAAAAGCGTTTAAAATAAAATCAAACGTCACGTATACTATGAAGTTCCATATTTTGTTTAAATCACCGTATGACGGTCGGGATCAGACTTTATAGTTAGGTATTACTTAGTATTCTAATGTTGATAATGTAGTATACTCATACATTGTAATATTATTATAAACATATAACATACATAATATTACAGTAAAGATTCGCAGTAACAACAGTCGCAGCGTGCTAACGATGTGCACTTTTTAGGATTCTGCAGTTGACCGTGCGAGTGAGACGAAACATACTCGTATAGCGCTGTCCTTCTCTTATATTTGAACCTGTTTGACTTAGAAAGAATGTGTTCACAATATTCTCAACAGAGGCGAAATGCAAGCTTCTTACTGAAAAGAGTAATTAGAATCAGTTGTAGTAGAATCTAAAAGTGAAAACTTCTAAGTTTTTAATAACTACCTATGTGAGTAAACTATTCCGGGTCGGTAAATCTGAAAATGGGAACTTATCTTACAAAACGGTCAGTTCAAGAGAGTTTTTCACGGGAAATACATTTTAATATTTATTTTCATGGTAAAAGTGGTCTTTTTCTGTGCAAAAAGCTAGTAGTTGACATTCACGGGGTTGTTGTTAAAGAATTTCTCATACAGGGAAGGTTTGAGCATTGATCACCACGCTAGTTCGCTGCAGGCCATTTTAGATTCCAGTACTTGGAATCCAGGTTTCCTCACGATGTTTTCCTTCACTGATTGATTAAAAAAATACATTTCACTTTGAAAAAGTAACATTGGTACTTCGCTAAGGTTCGAACTTGCACCTCGTACGTATAAATCCAAACATAGAACCACGAGGCCACCACGACTTTTTTTATTGTTGCTGTATCTACTTAATTTAGATTTTCCAAAAATAAACGGTTGAGATATTAAAGAAACAGTTTTACATAACTGGACTGTAATTTATTTTAATATTCTAATCCCAATTATTATTTGGGTTCGGCGCAGCATGTTTTCTTCTTCCACACGTTCCTATCTGACGTCAATATTCTAATAAACATATTATGTATAAATACTCCTATGATATTAACTAGCACAGTTAATAATACTAGTACTATAAAATCTATAAAACATCAGGGAGCCGACAATGTACAACAAGACTTATGACGATAGGTATAAAGTTATTTATGGACTAGCCAACATAAATAGCTAGAGCTGGTTTTTTTATAGGACATAACTATAAAAGTCGAAGAATAAATTATGAGGAAAGGCACTAAAAATAAAGCCTTCTTTGTTATTTTATAGTTGAGACAAAGATTTAAACTTTGTATCTCCACGTTTTTGAGTAAAGCCTTGTTAGATAGGCAGAGAGACACCACAGTCATCTTAAAAGAGTTCTTCTTTTAACTGTAAGAGACTCCGTTATTGTTTCCGGGGTGTAACTCTAATGATTTTAACCGTATCGTAGTAAAAAGGGTATTAATCGTAGTACAAAGTGATGAGAAATAAGATGAAATCAGTAGAGTTTCACCCCACGCCAAAAAACACCCCGAGCAGGTCTTCTACTACTTGACAGAAATACGGGATCGCTCGCACATGCTCTACGCGACTGACACATCACAATCTACAAATGCTTGTTCTGAATCTGTGTGTCTCTGTGCAAGTGATTTGAATGTCTGTGAAACCACACAATCATTATCTTCCTGCCCTTATCCCATTTCACTTGGGGTCGGCGCAACACGTCTTCTAGACATGTTGCCTAAAGTTTTGGCTATGGTTTTATAGTCGGCCGCCTGCCTGACACTAACCGTCTTTGGGAATGCGATTGTTGGTTGTTTACCCGCCACCATTCGGGTGACCCAAGGTGCTTGGTACAGTGCACTGGGTCTTAAGGTCCATTAGTCGCCTTTTACGACACCCAGTGGAGGATATGGGGTGGTGCTATTCTTTATGTCCGGACACCACACGGAAGAGGTGTTGTTGTGTATTAATTCAGTATTAAATACTAAATTTAATACTAAATTAGACACATTTATCATTAAGCTAACATGACTACCACTTGGTAAAGTTTCCACTCTGCACGTTATAATACTTGTAACCTGGTATTTCCCGCCTGCACTCCGCGAGAGAGATTGTTTTCGATCTTCCCGATGTGTTTAATTACTATGTAGGTAAGGATTTAAAGTCATAAATCACGGAAGATTATAATTCCTGAGTTAAATAAAATTATTTTCCGTTGAAAAACTTGCGAATTATTTCTTTGAAGTACCTAAAGGGTTTAAAGCGATTCAAATTCGTGATTAACGATTACATGTTAACATAGTAATCCGATCGTTTCACGGAATACAGATATTTACGAGAAGAAAAGTTACCAGATATTCCTTATAGGCAACTATCTGCGTGTAAAATCCTATCGTAATTGCTCCAACCGTTTTGACTAACTACTCAAACAAAAAAATCATAAACTATATGTTTACAAACATACATTGTATAATAACAGCTTACAGTTAAACATTGCCCTCATATTACGCAACTTAAAGACAAACCAACTTACATTTATGAAAATACCATACACGGTCATACACCTCCATACAAGTCATCCACTTATGTGACGTGACTGACAGCTATGTTAAATATGCCATACATGTAGTTTATCTATGCATAGTATGTTGTGGGGCAATCTCCTTTGTTAGCCTAATATAGAAACTTAGGGTCTATTTATGCTACTCAGTGGTACCTAACAGTGCTAGCTAACTTAATATAACGAACCTCAATATAATGATTTCTTTTTAATATAATTTTTTTTTCGTAATCCCCTTGAATCATCCTTAAGAATCAATGTAAAACCTCTACATTACGAAAACTTTATACGAACAACTTGTTTACAACAAATTTTTAAATATCAAAAAAGTAAATACTTTACCTAAGATGGAATGAGGTTCTCAGTTCGATTTGAGAACCATCTACGGAGTAGCTTAATACTACTACTTTAAGTTCCCATAACTCTAAACCACAGATGATTACAAACAGTACGTGAAATAAAAACAATAACCTTAAAACATCTCCTACCAAACGCGATACAAAACAATAATACAAACAAAAAACATATTAGGATAACGATGAAATAATGATACGCTACACTTGCCGAAAAAACGCACTTTATAAAAACAGGCAGAACATCTAAATCATCACTACACATTACAAAACAAAGTCTCCACTGTCTGTCTGTCTGTATCCAGGCTGTATCTCATAAACCGTGACAGCTAGAAAGCTAAAATTTCTTGCAAAAATAAAATATCAAGGGGGATCCCCATACAATAATCGTGTTTGTAAAAACGGTAACAGGTAGACGCTAGTATGATCGTACAGAACCCTTCGTGCGCGAGTCCGACTCGCACTTGACCGGATTTTTATGCTGTTTTCACCAATATACATAGAGTGCTGCTTGGAGAAGGTTTTAGTATGTTTAAGGGGTAAGAAGTGGGTAATTTTTACGGCTATAACCGAAATTGAGGTGGGCGAAGTCGCGGGCAACAGGTAGTAACTTATATAAAAATCATTCTACGAACACCTATGTAATAAATATAGCATTTGTGTGCGAGAGACGCCGCGCTACGCCATGTGTGCGCTGACTTCCACAACTGCTAGAATGTTCATTTGAGAGGTGATAGACCCTCCGAAGTGAACCCATCTTATATGATGTAATACAACCGGTTGAAGACACAAGGCAGTGGTGGTGCAGTCAGCATCAAAAGTCGGTTAACACAAACCGATTTACAAAATTAATGATTTTAAACTTTCGCGACTTGTACACATATTTTAGACGACAAACGGGACTTATTCGCGAGATACCGACCGATTTTACCGACGTTTCGATCGAGTTGCTCTGACTGTGGTCACGGGTGGACTGATGATATCAGTCTGAAATATCCAATTACATCACGAATAAGTCCCGTTTGTCGTCTAAAATACGATATAATATACAAAATGTCATTATTTTTCTCTGACATGTAGGAATTGGTGCTTAGTATGTTTTAGCTATACCAGGTGTCAAGCCTATTTTGTTACCTAATAGCACAACTGTTGAATTCGATTGTATTCAGTTCGTTTGAAAATGTAAATGTGTTAACCGACTTTTGATGCTGACCGTACCTACGCCATCTTGTGACGTCATCACACTGACCATGGTTAAGACACGAGTCTTGTTGAACTTTAGAAGTTAACCTTCAGATGAAATGTTATAAAGATCGGTTGCCATGGTAACCAGTGTTATAAACAAACACATAAATGTTTTAAACAGATGAATAGCACTCAGATCCAGAACAAAATAAATGTTGCTCATCACACAAATGTTGGTCTTGGGTGGGAATCGAACCCACGACCTCCGGTTTAACAGTCAGGGTCACTAACCACTAGACCAATAGAATCCATTAGTGATTTATTGCTTTTTTATTAGTGGTTGGAAACACATGAGGAAAAACTTGATAGTGAATTGGAATCTTAAGTCACAAGTGAGCTAGCGTGGTGATCAATACCTTTATTCTCTTAAGGTTTGTCAACGACTTCAATTATTATCTAGCTGGTAGGCTAATATCGTTTTTTTTTTGTTTTTAGTGCCGTTCTTTTTGAACTTGGAAAAATAATTATGTATGTCTCTCAAGCGTTTAATGAATGTTATTATATCAGCAAAAAATAAACATTTTATAGATGGTTGGATTTATTACATTTTCTCCAACTTTTAATTGGTTTTGTATAATTAATTTATGACTGTTCTATGACGTTTAGTGAGATCTAATTGAAACCTTACAATTTATAATTAAACGCATCGCGTATTACACGGGAGACAATATAAGTGCGTGCACGGAAGCCTAGTGCAGTCTGCCGACGTATCCCACTTATATTATAAACACGAAAGTTTGTAAGTATGGATGGGTGGATGGATGGATAGATGGATGTTACTCTTTCATGCTGGAGCTGGGGCAATTTTAATGAAATTTGGTTTAAAGAGGTATAAAAATAGTTTTATTCACACATCACTAAGATTAATGTTTCAAATAGTTTCAATGACATACTATGATTGGTGGGACCGTTATATAGAGGCTTTGTGTTGACAAAATTTCTAAATTTAACATCCTTGAAGCTGTGATAGCCTAGTGGTAAGATCATAGGACTGCCAAGTCAAAGGTATCGAGTTCGATCCCCACGGGGTGCACCGACTTTTCGAATGTTGTGTGCGGTTTAGACATACATAATATGTTACAGTTTCCGTGTTTCAGAAGGTACGTAAAATGTGTGTCCTGCGCCTGATTTCTGTCCGGTCGTGTCGGATTGCCGTCCCAACGGTCTATGGGAGTAAGGCAACAGAGAGTGTACCTTTACTCACATAGTGTAGCACACGCTTGTGCACTATAATATGCCCTGCGTAGCTGGCTGGTGTCATAGTAACACTGACCGCCGCGGCCATATCGGTCCATACTTTACTATAGTAGCTTAGTTTCAAAAAGATGTATTTTCCAATAAGTTCGGTCGAAACCTGTCATCGTTATCGCTTCTAATAACACTTGTCTACAAGGACTCTTATTAAATACATTCTTCAATGTAACTAAGAATTGGTCTGTTACAATAATCGCCAATTAGATACTGTACAGGTATTACCATAAGCCATGGGAAAAGCCACAATGTAACAAGACAATAGCCGCCATTGACCGCCTAGCAACCGTTAATGAACTAATTAACTAAGCTGTGACGGGGCGTGTCTAATTAATAATAATTAGAAGAAAATTGCTATTAGCATAGTTATTGTTCCTTCCGCGCTATTGTTACACAATTATAATGTAGGTTTTAACTAGATTTCAGGGTATAGACAATGTTACATCAAATTATAGAACTTTGAAGGGAATATAATATTCCACGACTTCCACACAACGCCATCTAGTGTCAAACTAAACAAAGCTTGTATTATGAGTACTAGATAACTGATAAACATACTTATATGATTGCAAATACATGTACTATAGATAAATTACACCCAGACACAGTAAAAATGCAGAGCATGTGCGAGCGATCCCGCGACACTGGTTTTGGCAATAGAAAGGGCCGGGGTGTTTTTAGTCGGTGTGAGTCCGATATAGGTGTCGCCCCAAGTCGTGCCCTCGACGTGGGCTTAAATCATGAGTTTCGCCCCGGAAACCAACAAAAAAGCGTGAGGAAACATGTGAC
Source organism: Chrysodeixis includens (assembly GCA_941860345.1). NCBI lineage: Eukaryota > Metazoa > Arthropoda > Insecta > Lepidoptera > Noctuidae > Chrysodeixis > Chrysodeixis includens. The sequence goes on along the minus strand of OW796110.1, from coordinate 4,886,341 downwards.
TTGTCCACAGGCGTTGGAATCTTTATTGACATGAACCAGCAAACAATACATATGTACTTATAATAAGTTATACATATGTAAATTAGTAAAGTTAGACATACATACAATATATGTCTTTGGCTTAAAGACGTAGTTTAATTTATATCAATTTATAAAACTAGCCGTTGCTCACGGCTTTGCTCTCATGAACATCAGTTATAGTTGCAAAAACATGACCCCTCTCTGACGCAGTCGATTAAAAGTAGCCTATAACACATAGGCTACTTTTAATCGACTTTTAATCCAGGGTGTCAGCTAACTCCATACCAAATTTCATCAAAATAACTCCAGCCGTTTGAGTATGAAAGAGTAACAAACATCCATCCATCCATCCATACTTACAAACTATCGCCTTTATAATATTACCTATAATACCATAATTGTGTATTTAGCAACTGTTGATTATTGACTCACCTGATTTCGCATTCAATTTTAAACTCTAATGAATATACATGAAGGTTAACATTAGCATAACTTTGGGATTCACCTATATACACATATGGGCAGATACAATGTAATTTAAATGAGAATAGGATTTCAATATGTTGTGAAATATTAATAATGTGTAACTAATCAACTATTCCTTTACAAAACTACCTTTGTCGAAGGAAAAATATCCCACAGCTGGGTAAAGACCCTTTTTAGGGTTCCGTAACAAAAGGGTAAAACGGAACCCTATTACTAGGCCCGCTGTCTGTTTGTCTCCAGGCTGTATCTCATAAACCGTGATAGCTAGAAAGCTGTAATTTTTACAAATAATGTATTTCCGTTGCCGCTATAACAATAAAACTAAGGCTATTCCGATAAATAAGCATGAGTAAACTGTTATAACGTTTAAGTAAGAATAAAACTAAAGATTAAAAAAAAATGTTAAGGGGGTCTATAAACAATAGACGTGGTTTTAAGTATTTTTTTGCTCATTATTAAAAACGGTAACAGGTAGACGTTTCAAATTTTCGCTGTGTATAGATGATAGTACGGAACCCTTCGTGCGTGAGTCCAACTCGCACTTGGCTGGTTTTTCTATGTAGAGATGACAAAAAATTATCATAATTTGTTTTTAATTTCCATAAACGCGCCAAATAAGTTTCATCACAATCGGTTTAATATTTTAGGTGTGAAAGCGTACAAACAGTAAGACAAGTATTTAAATAGTACCTACTAAGCTGTATGTTATAAATAACTTTTTACTTTCCTATTACAAATTGTTACCTACATAATTTTAGTAAGTACTAAATAGCTAGTTAATAATTATGTTAAAAAAATGCCATAGTTTTTTCTAGTCGTTAAAAAAAACATTGTCTACAACCGGGATTCGAACCCACAACCTTCCACATAGGTCATTAACGCCGCTAAGCAACAAAATCACTTGAAAAGAACAATCAATAACACCAATTACTATTAGCATAAGTAAGCCACCTTGACACTCACCAAGACACAGGAATTCAACATCCATTGCGTGTTTAATTAGAGCAGGAACATTGCGTGCGGTACCCAGCCGTCAATGTATAATGAACAATACGAGAGGCTCATTATACCAAGACTATTGTTACGAGATATCGCGTGAACTGTAACAAATATGCAATGCTCTAATTATAGAAAAGGAAATTGTATTAAAACCTTTTTTATGCTAATTTGGTATAATCAGCTGGTTTTCAGCCTAGATTTTTCCTTTTTCGTGCTTAGCTCCCGACAGTTGAGTTACTGTAATTGCCTGACCCGCCTCAACAATTGCTTCCAAGTTAGGTAATAAAAATGTGATTAAACAGACTCTGATACATAATTAATAACCTTTCATCGGTACTAATTTATTAAAGGGGTGAAATTAGTGTCTTTGTCGCCTGCACCAAATGTGACTTTGTTGGACTTGACTGTCGCAAGTGGTTATCATAACTATTTTACTCATAAAAAGCCACCTTATTTATGAATCAGTGCAGTCAGCCAGTTATCAAAAAAACCAAGAGGTAATCTTGCAAGAAGTACCTAATCATCATTTGTTTTACCAAAAGAAATCTACATTATTTGTAAGTGTTAGGCAGTTGTCAAAAAATTCTAAGAGATAGATCTGTCACTTTAATGTACCTAATTGAACTATTCATTTAACATTAAGGCTGCATTGTACTATGGATGGAAGAATCGCTGTATTTTCGCCCAACGAAGATAATGTTCGTTAGCGAATGAACAATTTATAATAATTACCGTGTTTGAAACCAGTTTGACTCGCACCCTGCCGCGTCAGCTCATGATTAAAGACTCCGGTAGGGACGTAGAGACTACCGGACCAGCCAGAGTCGTGCAAAGCATGTACAAGTAATCCTGTGACACTGGCTTAGGCAGTAGAAGGGGCTCGGGGTGTCTTTAGTCGGTGGGTGTCCGACATATATCCCCACGCTGTGCCCTCCGCGTGGGTCGAAGTCATTAGCTTTTCACCCAGTAAAATAAGCGTGAGTAATCCGTTAACATATACTTACGTGACACGATGATATCTACTAACTTATATAACTAATTACGCGTAAAAATAAATTAAAGTCATTTAAAATTGTTCCCTCAGTTCAATCATTGATGACCAATTAAATGACTTTTTGCTAAATTACTGAACCAGCTACGATGTAATTTCGTATAAAGATTAGGACACGTACGAGTCACAGTTAAAATTAACTGAAAGACAATACTGCTTAACTAATAACTGAATGCTTTCCAATGAGTCAGGACTAGCGGTGCGTTTTGAATTAAGTTCATATTTAACTATTGGACGCGATGTATTAGTTTCGCAATTGTTTACTTAGCAAAACTGTACATTGTATAAGTTTAATATTCTAGATTCTATATGTTAGGTAACACGTGTTGAAAATTAGGTAGAGTTTTGGTAAGTTAACTCTAAAGACTCTACATTATACTCAGACACAGAACAAATGATCGTGTCCATCACACAAACATTTGTCCTGAGTGGTAATCGAACCCACGACGAGTGTAAAGCAGTCAGGGCCAATAATCACTAGACCAACAGGCCTGACAAAGGTATTCAAATCACATGCACAAAGACACTAAGATTTAAGGCAAAGTATTTGTGGTTCAAGCATAGTTTTCCTCCGTGCATGATTCTCATAGAAATACTACGACACCGTGCTAAGAGCATATAAAGCGGTGTAGAGTAGACGATGTGGACCCCATATCGCCATATCGTAATTTACATTCTAAAAAACGCTAATTTAAACTACAATATTCCCCAGACCTTTGTCTGCTTATATCCTAAACGCAGGCAATATCATAGACACATTAGTTCCACATGAGCTGCGACACCATATAATATACGACCCATAGTAATACACATCATACGGGTGTAGCCTTGATATGTGAATATTGACGAATCATTTATTTGGAACTTGCTATCATTTCCTAAAGTATAAGGGTGCCTGTCCACCGGAGCGGAGCTAGGCTGCGGAGCGGAGAAACTGGGATATATTAGCCAATAGGATTGCACAGCGAGCAAGGAGCGGAGATTTTGTACAATCCTATTGGTTAATCAATCTGAGTTTCTCCGCTCCGCAGCCTAGCTCCGCTCCGGTGGACAGGCACCCTTACTGTTGCAGTTTTTTTTTACACAACAGAAGCTGTGGTAGTCTAGTAGTAAGATTATAGGACTGCAAAATCAAAGGTCTCGAGTACGATTCCCACGGGGCACACCGACTTTTCGATGCTGTGTACGGTTTATAAATAAAATATCACAGCTTCCGTGTTTCGGAATCACGTAAAAATGGTGATCCTGGGCCTGATCTCTCTCCGGTCGTGTCAGAGAATGCACCTGTGTTAGCACACGCTTGTGCACTATAATACGTCCTGCGTAGCTGGCTGGTGTCATAGTAACACTAGCTGCCGTGGCCGAAATCGGTTAGGAGAGATATTATTATTACTTTTACTAAACCAACACAACCAACCACAAACCATACCCAACCAAGCCATAAGTTCCACTACTTTTAGTAATATTGAACCACAACAATATTACTAAAAGTAGTGGAACTTATGAGAGCCAAAACAATTATACATCTTTTTACAAGTAGAAAATATAATAATATATGCTCTGGATTATGCATGTAACCTGATCGCCGGCTCTTCAGCCTCACAGGTTTTCTAAATATGTCAAGTAGTTAAATCAATATTAATTAAACACACTAATAACTAAAGTAATTGCGAAAACAGAGATCATTTTCTTCATTTCTCTGACAAAAATTTCATTTCTACTTGTTGTGAACAGTTATTCATTTTTGAGCGTAAAATACATTACGTAAAACGTTATAATTTGTATAACTAACTAGTATAATTAACTTAATAACTATATTAAATCCTTACTTATTAGTATTCTTAAAATTTATATTTCAATAACAAAAAACGTTTGTTTCCGTAGCACCTGTATCTTAGAATAGAACTAAACCAAATATTTTTCATCATTCTTCATAATGGTACAGGCAGCTCCGTCAAAATTAAACATTAACTAGTGTATAATCGACCATAACTCTTTGTAATACAGGTGTTTTTACTATTAAAACGGTTCTATTGTAGTGTAAGCGACTGTACGAGACTAATGTACTCATTATGTAGATATTAAATGTTCTATTCAAAAGATTGAAACGAATCGAAAAATCTGTTTGTTTCAATAGTGGTATATATTTAGCATACTATTAAAATGATAATAGTATACTCGCTAAGAAAACAGAGTTATTATCAAATATTTACTATTTATACAGGCAACGCGAGTAGCGTGGGTGCGACTCCCGTCATACATATTTATATACTTATTAAATTCTAATTATTATGTTCTATTCTTCATTTTACGAATTATTAAAACCTATCTTGACTCAAATGATTAATGACTACTAGGATGAGCCGTGTGCGTGTATTTTTTCGAGTAGGCCTTTTCAGGCACTTACAAAACGTTTCTGTCTCTATTTGCGCATTTCCAAAATGTCATTCTTATGGAGAAGAACCGGTAAGAAACTCCAAGAAGCAGAAACTGCACACCGCTTTTTTTTCTGGCGTAACCAAAGAGTCCTTACACGTTGGTGATACCGTTCCATTGTCTGATATTACAAAGCCAGGATAACTTTCTACGCGTTAGTGTATTTTAGGTGTATGTGTATATAGTATCGTTGCGGAAGAAAGAGGACTATTAGCATCTTCCTTACCACATGGGTAAGGAAAGTGCTGAACACTAATGTGGATGGATATAGGGGAAGAAGACGGTCAAAGAAACGATGGATGGATTGTGTGAAACATGATATGGATGCAAAGAGTGTGACTTGCGAGATGACGTCAGATAGGAATGTGTGGAAGAAGACGGCATGCTGCGTCGACTCCAAATAATAATTGGGATAAGGGCAGGGGAATGATGATAGTATCGTTGTGACTAACATTGTAAGTTTGATATGAGGGAAGTACCGCTATCTACGTCTTAGTGTATTTGTTAAACACTCAATCAGTGCCTCAGCAAATATACAAAGGCTTAGGTGATGCAGTTTGTAGGACAATACATTGTAAAAGTTAGCACGTGTACAGGGTGTAAGAAAACTACTATAACGATCCTGAACAGGCGTATACTACTATCAATCTAAATACCAGAAAACGTATTTTTGGAGGTCAATATCAAAAACTGTTAAAGTTATTAATTTTTGTTCCATCCATCTAACGCAAAATTCTCCCCAAAACTCGGCAAAATTTCATAACACTGACAATACTCCACACCACCGCGGCATCTATGTGATCTATTGTACTATTGCTTCAAAGGAGCCGACCAGTCCAAAATAAAATAAAATGACAAAAAATAATGTTATTTATTTTATGTCAAAGGAACCGCCAGCCCTTTCGGCGCGTGCACAACTACCGCGGATTCCTTTGATGATGCCGCCGACCGGCCGAGCGCACTGACGACACTCAGTCTCGTGTAGAAAGCGCTTCCGACAAGACGTACGATTGCTTGTTGTTTTCCAGCTAAACATCGTTATTTCTTTACCATCGATGACTATTGATCATCCTTATCCCGACATCAGTCTCGTGTATAAATTTGTGTCGATAAGATCTCCGAATAGTTATAAGTTTTTCGCGAGAAGTTATGGCGTACTCTAACGTAACTTATTTCAATATCAAGTGTCCGAAGGAAGTTTGACGCGCAATGTTGTTTGCGAGTGGTGTAACAATGCCGTCGGTACAAGTATTACTAGCATCATCTTCACATAACGAACCAAACTGTGAGTGTTAAGGCGAGTCTTAAAGCCAGTACAGGTGTGAAAGTATCAGTGTTACATTAAGAAATGTGATTAAACGGTTCAGAGGAATGTTAAAGTCAAGCACGATAAACAAAATTTACAATTAAAAGTGGTAGCTTTATTACGCACGTAAATTGCCGGAATACCAGGTTGCTGGCCACCTACATACACCTGTAAGTACCATTAACATTGTTATTATCGCACACACACAAATAAAATCAAAATAATTATTGCGACTTTAACGACTCGCTAAACATACCTAGACTAGTCAAGTGAATTTCATACCTACGTTCCTTTCTCATAGTTATTATTTTTGGTTAGAATTGTATTGCAAGGACCAGGTAAACAGAGGTCAAGTAGTAGTAGTAGAGAGTTTGTATGTCGAAACCGTTGACGAGATCTCCCAAGTAGTCATTGTTACGAATTCTCGATCGTCAGCTGACGGAGTAGCACGATCGACAATTCTTGATCTTTGATATTTCGAAAACAACTTATTAATCATCGTATCGTTTGTCGTACTACTACCTAGTGTAGTATTGATATTATTTTGTGGTAGATAAATACAAAATGACTGTTCAATTAATAATGTCAGCTCACGGCTCACAACGAAGATACCGCCGTACACTTGTAGAAAATAAAAAATAAATTCAATAAATAGCATACAATTTTGGGATAATTTACGTAAAGTGTTTAACCTTGTGTCGTTACCAGTAAAGTTGAAATTGATTTGCAACGGTATTTTTGGCGATATGATCAAAGTATCAAACACTTGCGCTTGCGCTAGCGGCCATTCTTGAGTTCAGGTCATGACCCGAACTTTATCATATGTTCAGTGTGGCCACTAATAACGGTGGGGAAATTTAGCATTATAAATTAATTTGAACGGGGAAAAATCATAATCGCGTATCGAAGTAAAAGTCGCAGCAATGTGTTTGTAACACGAGACTACATATGCCCCTTCACGATCGTTATAGTCGTTTCATTACACCCTGTATAAGGAAAACAGAAGTCATCGTAACACATGGATAATACAGAAACAATACCAAAAATTTTACGTTGAAAGGAATGTAAAAGGTTATACCCACCTATGTGCCTATCTAGCCTATTTTAGCCGAGTGGTATAGGTCACCACGTCAATTACCACTGCGCACGACGTGTCGCGGGCTCGAGCCCCGCGGACGACAAGAATTTGTGCGATCTACAAAGGCTTGTTCTGAGTCTGGGTGTCTTTATGCATGTGAATTGAATGTCTGTGAACCCTAAAATAATATACTTGTCGCCTGAACTCTATGCTCTGGTACCATCTTCGCGTTCTTAGTACAAGCCTCCGACACCAGCATATTATTCCAACTTTTGGAAGCCAGACCACATTGAATACCACCAAAAATCTTAAGCTCGGTGTGTCAAGAAACAATTGACTGACTTTGATCGGATGCGCAACAAAATTTATTAAAAGCAGTTAATAGAAGGAGTTTAAAGAATACTCCAAGTTCTGAATGTCTGTAATTTGAATATCTGTGATTCCCTGAACAAAGGGATTGCCATAGTCGTCACAATGCCCGTGTTATTATGATAAGGGGCCGTCAGCAATGCGCGTCACATAAAGTTATGGCATTATGTGTACCGTTCTCACGAACAGACATACTTATTATACTACAAATGCCTTCATTACCGACAGGTTTCCAAACAATACCAAATTATAATTTGTTTACTAGGCCTCTGTTATTGTAAACCAGATTCGAATACAAAAAAACGCTATTTATTAACAGCTTCAGTAATGGCGCCCCACCGTGGGGCAGCTCACAAGCGTGGTGATCAATGCTCGTTCTCTGTATGAGAGGCCTGCAGTGGGACAGTTACAGGCTGGTGTTATTAACAGCTTCGGTAATGGCGCCCCACCGTGGGGCAGCTCACAAGCGTGGTGATCAATGCTCGTTCTCTGTATGAGAGGCCTGCAGTGGGACAGTTACAGGCTGGTGTTATTGTTATAGCCACATATGATATTATCTGTAGATTCCACAATACGTGCGAAAACCTTTACATAAAGGACACTGCACAATAGCTTCGTGGTTAAAGGTGTCGTGTCTTAAGGTCGTACCTTCGAATCTGATTGTGGTAGGATTAGCGATGCCTTGCAAATATCAAGGTTTTAGATATGAGATCGTGAATAGATAGAGCAGTGGGAAAACATGATGCAATTACTACATTTTAATTAGCAAAAGGCGTTCCATCTCCTTTTTATGGCTGTGGAAACGCGGCATCTTTTCTAAGTAGAGTGTTGTCTGCCGTCATGTTTTTAGTGAACAACAGAGTACAAAAATGCCTGATTTATAATATAACCCAGTGGTATTACTGTTCAACTCCATCACCCTGGAGAAAACGCACGGGTTTGCTGAAATCCTTCCGACCAAATGCCCCGGAGTGCTTCCATGTTCCCTATTTATTGCCCAGAACCAATCTGGAATATTTTACAGACTAAAATGTGTGTCTTTCTTTACAACAGAGCTACTTTTCATACATATACACCGTGTAACATAATTAACGCACATCCTGAAACTACTTTGTTCAGAATCGATAACAGAATCCATTTCATATATCCATTTCATATATTCATTTCATTAATAAAAATAAATATTTTTTTTTACCAAAAAATTATTTAGAAATATTTTTTTTATTTATTTAACAGAAACAATACTAAAACAAGAAATATCTACATTTATGACTAAACTTATAAATAATTAAATTGTAGACAATATTTTCATAAAGCACTCGAAGTTAACGAAAATGAGCCTTAAGTCGATGCAATAAGGCTATAAGGCTATAGGCTATAAGTAACGTATTGAGCAATAAGGCGCCCACGCGTTTTGCCAATTATTTGTACAAATTATTCTGACAATATGTAATAAAAACAAATATCTAAGAAAATGATAAAAATGTTTCAATACATTAATTGTGGATAAAAAAGGATATTCTTTTTGGGGTGTCTGTGGATGTGCGTTATTTCCGTTACAAGTTGTATATGTGATACGGGTTTCCCGCTTCAATTAATAAGTAAATATACACAAGTGTAGATGTGTCATGGCTCACCTCCGCATCAATGTATAAATATGGACTTATTGTATTTTTGCTTTTGTTGTCTTAAGTAACAATGAAATGTAGTAATAAAGATCGAAAGTGGTTTCCGATAGCCGTATAATATTCCATACAATGTATGATATAAATAATAACATTCCACGACTTTTTCACAAAACGCCATCTAGTCTGAAACTAAACTGAGCTTGCATTATGAGTACTAAACGACTAATAAACATACTTATGTACTTCTAAATACATACTATTATAGCACATTACACCCAAACACAGAAAAAACTATCGTGCTCATCACACAAACACTTACCCTGAGCGGGAATCGAACCTACGACATCTAGTATAGCAGTCATGGTTACGAGCCACTAGACCAACAGGCCCGTCATATCAATGGTTGTATGACCTCAAACCAGGGCAGTCTCATACAGACAGCATTGTTTACATATTCCCATAGCCGTGACCCTTGCAAGGGCGGGGACGATACGGCTGATTATACATACATACATAAACGTCACGCCTCTTTCCCTTGGGGGTAGGCAGAGATCACAATATCTTTCTATTTGCTACGATCCTGGCATACCACTTTAGCTTCATCCACACTCATTAGTCTGATTATAACATGGTGGAAGGTCCACAATAACGAATGTCGTACGTGAACAATGATTGTAAATGTCAAAACTGGCTTATTTGGGTAATGTGAGTCGATAAGCTGTTGTTTTTTACTCGACTGTGTCGAAAAGTGGAGTATTATTGTTTATGAATTAAAGAAATCAATTGCTAAAATTAGAATGCTCACTTATTTTATAGCAAATTAATAGAAAGCAAGCTTTCGTTGTAAAACATAGGATTAAGTCACATCTTAAATACTTTAAGACTTGTGACTTAATCGGTGAAATTAAGTTATTTTCAATCATTTTATCAATGAAAAGTGACCATACTATTATTTTAAAATATTTAAAAATTCAAGTAAACACATACAAACAAGCTAGTTCAGTAGCATTACATAATTTACGCAACAAATCTTAATAACAATAATATTACAACGCCAGCCTCGTGTAGTGTCATGGCCGCGATCGCGCATGCGCGGTGCGTCGCGTGCGTGTGAACTGTGCTGCGCGCGAACTGCAATAGGTATATGAATGTTTTGAGCTATGTTACGTTGACCGAATATGTATCTTGTTGTTATGGTTAAAGCAAAGTAGGCTCTTACTTAAACGAAGTTAGAGTCTAATTTACTTTAATCGCCATTTGTTTTGTATTTTACTTTCGTTTATCTTTCGGTCACGGAAACCACCCGTGATTTTTAATTTGTAGTAGTTAAGTATGTGTAAAAGTATATCATTGTTCATTCATTTAGTGCTTCCTTTTTTATTAGCTCCATACAAGTGATTCTTTAATTTACACTTGCGTTTATTTTTATGTATTTTCAATATTTCGATTTAATGACAATCACCGTATCTTATTCCTAAATAATTATGACATTGAAAACGTTGGCCAAATAATAATAATTGTAATTGAACACATAATATATGTATAAACATAATAATATAGTTTATTTAGACAAGTGTTAATCAACACACACACACCAATATGACAATTAGGAAGAATGGAATTAAATCTATTTGTCATATTGATGTAAAATAGTAGCCTACAAAGACAGGTTGTGCGGAACTCAATTATTAATATTACTAATTGGTAAATAAATCCCCAAATACATGCAACCTTAAGTTGTTGATAATTAAATAATAACTGAACAATAACGTTGATGACTTTAATGATTCAATCATTAAAGTTAATGACCGCTTACGTTGCAGCGCTCAACGCTTTTAATAACACATTAGTGCTTTTAACACTGTATTGTATGTACAGGAAATAGCCAAAGTAATATGATTCCCTGGTCTTTGTGACTCATCGCAATCAGTATAAGATTTATAACCAAATTAGCTGTTGCCCGCGACTTCGTTCGCGATAAAAAATTTGTATGAAAAGTAGGTAGATGTTAACCGATTCTCAGACGACTGCATTATAATTATATGCTGCACGGATAGCCGAGTGGTATAGGTCAGCACGCCATTAACCACTGTGCGCGACGTGTCGCGGGTTCAATCCCCGCGTAGGATAAGAATTTGTGCGATCCACAAAGGCTTGTCCGGAGTCTAGGTATCTCTGTGCATGTGTATTGAATGTCTGTGAAAACCCCCGCGATACGAGGATTAAATTCTTTAGTGCCAGCCTATACACGTCCCACTGCTGCGCACAGGCCTCTTCCCATATTGGGAAGGTTTGAGCATTGATCACCACACTAGTTCACTGCGGATTAGCGATTTCAGATTCCAATATTTGGAATCCAGGTTTTCCTTACGATGTTTTCCTTCACCGTTTGTCCGTAGTGTCTTAAAATTATTAAGAATGTACAAATAACTTTGAAAAAGTCACATTACTACTTGCCTGCGCTGAGGATCGAACTTGCACCTCGTGCATACAAATCCATACATAGAACCGCAAGGCCACCACGACATTTTTCGGGAGACTTAAAAAAATAACTGACTATCGTGATGTCTGGTTACAGTGGCGCTACGCGACCCCCCTAGAGAGATGTGTGACGCTGCTGGGCGCGCTGGTGGCGGCGACGAGCTCGCTCGGCACGCTGGCCGGCATCGTGGTGTACGGCGAGCTGACCGCGCTGTTCGTGCAGAGGACCGGCGCCGCGCTCGCGCCCAGGGTCTACATCCTCAGCTGGTTCGGCGGCGGGGAGATTCTGTGAGTTTTTATATACGTGTTCAGAGCCAGGTCCCATTTAACAGCGTTTTTGCATGTGACGTTCGCCGTAGTCTGGAAAAGCAAAGCCAGTTCTCAGGGTTTCCACAAAGATTTAACAAAAAAAGCAACAGTCTATCCCGAGATAAATTATTGCCATCCCATTCAAATTTTGATCAGCAGATGATATGGACAGATCAAATGTTCCCTTTGCAGGTTAAGTAGACCCTTGATGTCTTCCATCATAGAAATTATCAAACAGACCTATACAATATGCTAAAATAAACTTATCAAAATCTATCGTAATCCCTGAAACTTCAAGAATCTTGGAAATCCTCGAAATTATTCGGTCATAACAACCGATCATACTAGTACAATTGGTTAATAATCTTCCTCTAACCCAACCCCTCCCTCAGCCCCGCAGGTAACCGCTCTCTCCACATGGATGCCATGCTGCACGACAGCGCGGCTTTCGGCATCTCCAGCGTCGTCATCATAGTGCTGCACATCACACTAGCGGCTGCCGGGGTGGCGATAGTCCAGTGGGCAGCTGCGAGAATGGTACGTAATGACGTATATTGCTCTCCCGTCGTGTCGGATTGCCGTCCCATCGGGCTATGAGAGTAAAAGAACAGAGAGTACACCTATGTTAGCACACGCTTGTGCACTATAATATGTCCCGCGTAGCTGGCTGGTGGCATAGTAACACTAGCCGCCGTGGCCGAAGTCGGTCAGGAGACATTATTACGTATATTGTAGAGAACTCATTTGATATGCTGTTTAGGTAAGTAGAGGGTGCTAAAGAGGTTGCAGGGATTAATACTTGTATTTCTACATTTATCGCTAGAATCAAAACCCTCTAAAAATTATTGAGAAGGAAATTGCCAGAGGCACAATAACGTCTCAAGTTTGCATCGTAATTTCAAATAGATGTGAACGAATAATTGCGACATGCTAACTAGTTAATGGGACACAGTTTGGTCTAGGACACCATACTCATAAAAGATAAGAGGCGCAGTTTAAGATTCCCATTTTGCCAAGTTTCTGTAAACATACGACGTATCACACCTTGTAATAATTATAATCATAACTCCTCCAGGTGACGCGGCTCCGCGTGCGACTGCTGCGCTCGGTTATCAGTCAGGAGATCGCCTTCTTCGACACCAACACCACCTTGAACTTTGCCACCGCACTCACAGAGTAAGTTTAGAAAAGCAGAGCTAGTGCTCACGTTATTCGCAAGAATCTGACATAAAAAAACAAAAGACTATCCCGAAATAAGTTATTGACATCCCATGCTTTGGTCAACTGAAGATATTATTGATAGATCAAATGATCCCTTTGCTGGTTAAGTAGACCTAATATAAGATACCTTCCGTGCGAAGAAATTATAAAACAGATCTACGAGTATTATACAAAATAAACTTATAAAAATCTAGTCTAGTCTAGCCTTCGAATTTCGTGATTTATCGTCAGTAGTAAGTCGACAAACGTGACGTCTGATAGGGGAGAATGGAAAAAAAAAATGTGTTTTGTCGACCTAAAGTAAAATGGGATAAGGGCAGGAAGATGATGATAAAGTCCAGAAACCTAAGTATGTATTTGTTTGTGATCAGGGACATGGAGAAGTTCCGTGGTGGTGTGAGTGAGCACGTCGCCATGACGGCCAGCTTGGGGGGGACCGTGGTGCTGGGCGCGGCGCTGTCGCTCGTGTACGGTTGGCGCCTCACGCTCGCCGGCCTCGCGGTGGTCCCGCTGTCAGTGCTCGTCGCCGCTGTGGTCGCCAAGGTAACACTGCATGCTAGATGACAGCCAACCTCGCGTGTCCGTTGCTATGGATGTCATTAAGGCTTTCGACTATGTAGAGCATATACTTCTTTTTCAATAAGTTTTACAGATCGTGTGAACACGGCTACATTTTGGCATTTATAGCATCATAACTACTTTTGTGAGAGACCTAGTATCTCAAATAACAAAACAATGAACCGTATCAAAATTTTAAACTAAATAAATGTGCACAACTCAATACGACGGATATAGTGTATTACAAGGCAGTGTTTTGGGTCCATTCCTGATGTTCTAATACTTTCTCAAGAAGGTGCCATGTGTAAATTGCCTTATTCGTGTCTGTTTTCCTGTTCTCAATACTTTATATCTGAAAGAGCTCAACTCAACTTATGCCTTTACATTACAGTACCAGACCAAGTGCTCGGCGAAGGAGGTGACTGCGTACGGCGCGGCGGCGCGCGTCGTGCAGGAGGCCCTCACCGCCGTCAGGACTGTGAGAGCGTATGCTGGGGAGGAGTCGGAGGTCGAAAGGTAGGTGTGGGGGGGGGGGGGGTTCATTCAGTCAGGTGATTCTACAGACAGCCCGGGCATAGAATACGCGACTCGTGACGCTAGTTTAGGTAGTAGACGGGGCCCGGGGTGTTTTTATTCGGTGGGAAACCGACATATCCCCATGCCGGGCCCTCGGCGTGGGTTGAAGTCATAAGCGTTTCACCACGGAAAGCAAAAAAAGGGGACTCTACAGTGATACCTTCATATAATATCTTCATTTCCCTTTTATTTTGAAACTTGTGTGACTATCTTCTCCTATCCCCCAGATACACAGAAGCGCTAACAGGCGCGTCTATCCACGCTCGTGCGCGCGGGCTGTGGGCCGGCGCGGGCTCGGGGCTCGGCTGGCTGCTCACCTACAGCCTCAACGCCGTGGTGTTTGCGTACGGCGCGCAGCTCTGCGTGCGGGACATGGACCTGCCGCCCGACCAGCAGGAGTACCATCCCGGGACTATGGTTACGGTGAGACCCCCTTTTTTATGGGAAATCATCAAATGATACCGCCCGCTGTTAGTGCAGCAGGAGGGAGTGTCAGACTTTTACTAACTAAAACCCACTATGTACCTTTTGGAGCTCTTTGGGAGCCGGGGACAGTGAGACCCCTCTAGACATTTAATAAACATCACCAGATATTTACGGGTCGAGCACATGGAGTCGGTAACCTGTGATTTTAATGTTTCTTAAGTGCCTTTTTAGGCTTAATGAAAATAAACTTTTTGATTTTGATTTATGAGAGCAATCCATCTACAGTAAAAGGGTGGAAGAAATCATGGGAGTATTTTTTGTAGGGATATGAACTAACGCCTCTTACATACATTCCACTTGACAAATAATTTATTTGGACCTCCCCAGATCCTCTTCCTTACATTCATGGCAGCGCAGAACGTGTCGATGTGCGCCCCCCACCTAGAGGTGTTCAGCGCAGCGCGCGGGGCCGCCCGGTCTCTGTACCGGCTGCTGGAGAGGAAGTCCCGGATAAACGCTCTGGCCCCCGGCGGGACCAGGCCGGACAAGTTTAGAGGAGATATCACCTTCGAGAATCTGTACTTTAATTACCCATCGAGGCCTGATGTTAAGGTTAGTGTTACCTTCACTTATAATGACTACTGCTAAACTGATGTTCAGCACTTCGATAGCCGGGTTCACTTTGTATCCGTCCATAAATATTCCTCAACATTCCCACAACGGCATCTAGTCTCAAATTAGGTATACGAGAGTAACTTGTATTATGAGTACTAGACAACTGATAAACATACTTACATATATCTAAATACTTACAAATTATAGATAAATTACACCCAAACTCAGAACAAATGACCGTGCTCATCACACAAATATTTTGTCCTGGGTATACCTACATACTTATGTCATACTAATTACACCCAAACACAGAACAAATGATCGCCCTCATCACACAAAAAATTGTCCTGGGTGGGAATCGAACCCATGACCTCCAGTATAGCAGTCAGGGCCACTAACCACTAGACCAAAAGTCCAGTCATATGTCCTAAATCGTAATTTTCTCTTCATATTACCATCTCCCCCCACAGGTTCTCCGCGGTCTCTCCCTGCGAGTGAGCGCGGGCGAGTCGGTCGCGCTGGTGGGCAGCTCGGGCTGCGGCAAGTCCACGCTGCTGCAGCTGCTGCAGCGCCTGTACGAGCCCGACAGCGGCAACGTCACGGTGGACGGCCACCAGCTAAGGGACCTCGACCTGCATCACTTCAGGAGCAGTATCGGTAATGCTTTTAAATTTTCTTTGATTGGTATATTTTAGACAAGAAAAGGGTCTTTTTCGCGATATAATTCGATTGCTTTTCTCTCGACGTTTTGGCCGAGTTGCACCGACCGTGGTCTCGAGTGGACTCCTAATATTGCTGTGGAGTGTTGTGCACAGATAGATAAATAAAGATGTTTTCCCCACAGAGAGAACACTTAGGAAGTGGTGAAGGGTGCAAAAGCCAGATTGCTGTTAGCAGTAACCTGCGGTCTAATACGATTTTGATATTCGCAAAGTGCTCATTAGGCCCTGCATAAATAACCTTTGACTTGAATAATGTATTGTAAAACTGAACTGAACCTAAAACCTGTCATATTTTCTCTCTAGCCTCCTTAAGAGAGAAATAAAGCATCAATCCTCATATCACCACACTTGAATATACAAAAATGTATAACATGTTGTGTTCTGTAAATGAGGATTCGATAAACCCTATCATCGCCCATCTACCTATTTGTATATACAACCTACTTACTTAACCGCTATCTCTTTAGGTGTGGTAGGCCAGGAGCCTGTGCTGTTCTCGGGCACGATCCGCGAGAACATCGCGTTCGGCGCGGATGACGTCAGCGACGATGACGTCATCGCCGCAGCCAAGACCGCGCATGCGCACCAGTTCATCACCAAACTTGCTAATGTGAGTATTGTATGAGATATCTAGTGAAGATGAAACATCAAGTTGGATTTTAATTGTGATTGAGGTTTTTTTTTTTAATTCCGTACCCAAAGGGTAAAACGGGATCTCATTACTAAGCCTCCACTGTCTGTCTGTCTTCAGGTTGTGTCTCATAAACCGTGAAAGCTAGAAAGTTGAAATTTTCACAAATGATTTTTTTCGTTGCCACTATAACAACAAATACAAAATATTTAGGTAATAAAATGTTAAGGGGGGTTTAAACACTATAAATGTGTTTATGCGATTTTTTTTGCTTAATATTAAAAACGGTAACAGGTACCTACACGTTTTAAATTTTCGCTGTCTATATAATTATTATAGTACGGACTCGCGCTTTCCCGGCTTTTTTTCAATCGTGCTCTAATTTTGACTTATTTTTTATCGAACGTTACATTTTTCAGGGCTACAACACGAGCCTGGGTTCAGGCGGGTCCCAGCTGTCGGGCGGTCAGAAGCAGCGCATCGCCATCGCCCGCGCCGTGCTCCGCAAGCCCGCCATCCTGCTGCTGGACGAGCCCACCTCCGCGCTCGACCCGGCCGCTGAGCGACAGGTGGGTTGTAGCAACTAGTTATATATTTCTTTTTAAGCCTGTGGTGGGTCAGTGTCTATCCTCAAAATTTTCCAACAATTTACTCACACTTTAAATAAATAAATATTTCTAAACATAGATACAACGCCATCTAGTCTCAAATTAAGTATACGAGAATAACTTGTGTTATGAGTACTAGAAAACTGATAATTTCTAAATACATACATACTGTAGATAAATTACACTCAAACATAGAACAAATGATCACGCTCATCACAACGAACATTAGTCCTGGGTGGGAATCGAACCCACGACCTTCGGTATAGCAGTCAAATGTTTGTGTGACGAGCACGATGATTTGTCCTGTGTCTGGGTGTGATTTATCTATAATATGTGTATATTTAGAAATATATAAGTATGTTTATCAGCTGTCTGATTACCATGACACAAGCTCTGCTTAGCTTGGGATCAGATGGCCGTGTGTGGATATTGTCCCAAGATATTTATTATTTATGATGCACAGGTGCAAGCGGCCCTAGAAGCAGCGTCCGTCGGCCGCACCACACTGATGGTGACGCACCGGCTGGCGGGCGTGGCGCGCGCGAGCCGCATCGTGCTGCTGCAGCAGGGCGCCGTGCTCGAGCAGGGCGCGCACGCGGACCTCATGGAGCGCAAGGGCTTCTACTGGCGGCTCGTGCAGGACGATATCACTAACAAGTATGCCCTTATATTTACAACTAGCTTATTAATTGTTCCCTCCACCACTCTCCAGGCGGAGGAAGTCCATGAGGATTTTCTCACGTAAAAAAAATCTTATCTTAGTTTAGGAGTTAACTTAAAGTTTTAATTAGTTAATTTAAGGTATCAAACTTCTTAGTAAGTTTCATGAAAATTAGTCTAACAATTATAGGTGTAAACCATAAACCCTTTTTTTGGCAGTTGGGTAAAACAGCCTATGTGTAAATCTAGGATAACAGCTAACTCCATACCTAATTTTATCCAAATTGGTCAAGGTGTTTAAGCTTGAAAGATTTACAAACATTCATTTATCTATCCTCATAAACTTTCTAGCTTACTCCCATGGCAGTCGGCTATTTCTGAAAACAACCATCTTCCTTTTCCGCACTTGCAATCATAGCTTATTTATAAATCCAGCTTGTTTGACAAGAGCGTGAAGATGCAACAAGCAAACACACTAACATACTTTCGTTTATATAAAAGTAGTGGTATTTCACTCAAGTTAATACTAACCAGCATCCGCTCTCCACAGGAGTATCACCACCTCGTCGAATGAGCCGGAGCTGGATGACGACGACGTGCCGGAGGAGCAGCCGCCGCCACTCCTCAGGTCCATCAGCCGCCAGTCCACTAAAGGTGAGGGTTATACGGCGGTTTTAGACGATAAACGGCTCTTATTCGCGATATAATTCGATATTTCTTTCGAGTTACCCGACATTTCGGTCGACTTGTGAGTTTGAGTTGAGTCGAGTCTGAAATATGTGTATAAGTCGCGAAAGTTTAAAATCTTAAAGTAGTTGTTGTGATGTTTTATGGCTGACGAGGTGGCTGTAGCTTTAAGGAGGTTCCCGTAGTAATTGTAATGGGGTAGATGACTGGGGAATGTGCAAAACATGTATTTATAGCACAAAGAGTGGATAGGTTAGCCTTTTTTTGGAAAAATCGTCTCAATCGATTCCAGCGAGCTTATATTTTAAAATATGACATTCATCTTATTGGCAGAATAAACCATTTCATTTCAATTTCAGTGGATTAAATTACAAATGCGGGATTGATAGATTCATTAATAAGCGCAAATATACACAATTGAGTGATACTTCAATTTATATTATCTATTTTTTTTGTTGCTGCTGGCCTTTGCTCAGCAGTGGAAAAAAAGAATGATTTTTTTTAACTGGCTATTTCGTCTCTCTCCCTTTCTTCCTCATATCCTAGTCTATAACCAACAGGGTGTTATATTATTAGCGTATGTTCGATCTCATGCCCAAATGTTCACGTATAGCGTGTGTGACAGACTCGCTGGGGCGCTTCACCCGCAGCAGCATCAGGCTCAGCACGGTGTCCTCCGCGCACCTGCCCTACGCCGCCGCCGATGCACTGGCGCATGTGGTGAGTAACGATACCAGTTATGAAAGCAAGAGGAAAATTATATCTATGACAAGTTTTTTTAATAATAACTTTGTCTTAAACACTAATTTCTAATACTCCGAAGGCAGAAGGTAATTCTAGTGCCTGGTCGTCACTTAGAACCAAACACGTTTTTGAAATTATATACTATAGAATTATGTATGATTTCTTAAATCAGTAGTAAGTAACCACTCCTACGATCTTATAAAGTGGATCAATAGGTACGAGATACGGAGAAACATAGCTATAATAACACCATGAAGATTGATTTTTATTAGTGCATTCTAACTTAGAGAGTAATCCAAGTTACATCAAAATCAGATCATTAGTTTTTGAGATATGGTCATGTACCTACAAATTTCTTCTACACACCGCCCGCCTATTTGCAAAACGCTCCTACCACGTGCGATCGAAACGCAGTAGATAGTCCCAGCTTATCACTATCTCCATTATTCCATTTCCCAGGACACAGAACCCGAGGAGACAGAATCAGACGAGGAAGTCCCGTCAGTCTCGTCCTGGGAGCTGATGCGGCTAAACGCGGCGGAGTGGCCGCTGTTGGCGGGCGGCGCGCTCGCCTCGCTGCTCGTCGGTGCCGCCATGCCGCTGTTTGCGTTGCTCTTCTCTAAGTTATATGGGGTAAGTGTGGATCTGGCTTGTCCAGTAGTGGGCTTACAGTCTTCTTGGACCCCGTGAAGCTGAACTGAACCCATACTTAATACTATACTATAATAATAATAGTAACCACGACCCTAGCAGTCAAAGTGCTCCAGGAAGAACATAGTGGGACCCATACTCAATTCTCAATCCTGAGTAATCCCGATAGATACGCGTTAGAAAACTAAGAATAAACAGCTCTAGTGAGGGATGATTCCCGATAATAGAAAAGGATGGAAGCTTCGGAAATTACGATTCGGTTTTGACAGACGTGGTTACCTGTATATTTTGGCATATAAATCTAAATATTCCACGATTTTCACACAACGCCATCTAGTCTTAAATTAAGTATACGAGAGTAACATGATCGTGCTCAACACACAAACTTTTGTTCTGGGTGGGAATCGAACCCTGACCTCTGGTACAGCAGTCAGACCCACTAACCACTAGGCCAACAGGCCTGTCGATCTGGTGTCTGGTCGAAAGCTGGTGTTCTGGCTTATTTTTAGGGACGTTTTTATTTTTGACTGTTTTCACATATTGTATCCTCGTTTCCCCAGATGTTCGCGTGGTCAGACAAGGAGGCGATCCTCTCGCAGGCGCAGCTGTACGCCGGCCTCTTCGCCGGAGCCGCAGCAGCGTGCGGCCTCCTCACCTTCCTACAAGCCTGGCTGCTCAACATGGCCGGCGCCAGTCTCACCGACAGGCTCAGACAGATGCTGTTCACTAATTATCTTAAACAGGTAACGTAATGTGGATCTTAAGTGCTGAGGTTTGAGGTTCAATTTGTGTTATCTTTTGACAGGAACTGGGATATCAGTTGAACTCTTTGTGGAGAGACCGTGTTACATGAATCGGTAATGGTCACAACAGAAATTACCACTGCCTGGTTTGATCTCCGAAAAGCCGAGATTTTGGAGCCGCGCAACCACATATATTATAAAGTTTGATAGTGCCTGGAAAAGACACAGTGCAAAAAAAATAACGAGTACATTATCATAACAAAATTGTCTTGACCCATGCGGATCTTTAAATGCTTGCTTTAACTTTAAGTGTCCTTTCTGCGTGCAATTTAAACGTGTCTAAATATCTTTACGGTATGAGGATTTCAAAGTCAACTATATTCCGTGTACAGGAGCAAGCCTGGTTCGAGATGGTGAAGAACTCAGTGGGCGCGCTCTGCGCCCGCCTCGCCACCGACTGCGCCGCCGTGCAGGGGGCTACTGGTAAGATATATAATATACTCGTACACTATGTAACCAGCTTGATATCCAGTATTTTTGGGAACCAAAACCAGATAATACAGCCGATATGATTGCGTTTTCTCTGTAGAGACCAAAAATTTTACTTCTTTTATGGATACTAATATCGTTAAAGTAAAATATAATGTTTCCTGACGGATTCCGGCCACGGCGGCTAGCGTTAAGTTACACCAGCTAGCTACGGTAAAGCGTGTGCGCAAACACAGGTGCACTCTTTGTTCCTTTTCCCCCATAGCCCGATGGGACGGCAATTCGACACGACCGGAGATAGATCACGCGCAGGACCCACATTGCTAAATTGTGTCATATCTACCTCAATTAGTAAAATTTACAGCACCACTGAATCCATGACGCAGCCGATTGAACTATTCCCAGCCATTGACACCTTAGGGCAACTAATGATGACTGAAGATGTTTGCTCTCGTGTACAGGAACGCGTTTAGGCACAGTGCTGCAGGGCGTGAGCACGATGGCGCTGGGCGTGGCGCTGTCGCTGCTCTACTCCTGGAAGATGACCATCGTCAGCCTGCTCTCCGTGCCCTGCGTGAGTATTCCTAACACACATCACCACGTCACCTCACCATATGATGTCGTCCTAGACGATTCCTTCGACAGCGACACCTATACTGGTAGCTTGGACTCGATCATGTGCTCGAATATGAGTCGCGAAACCAAATTTGGTCTTGAACACGTGGTCCCTAGAAGAGCAGTAAAGTTGTAGACCTCACCTAGTAAATAACTAGAAAAAAACTGGCAAAACAGGCATTGATGCAATGACAGATGGCAATGACTGCACGGATTGCCGAGTGGTATAGGTCACCACGCCAATTACAACTGTGCGCGACGCATCGCGGGTTCAATCCCCGCATAGGATAAGAATTTGTGCTTTCTACAAATGCTTGTTCTGAGTCTCAGTTTGGTAACAAGAGTCGGAGTATTAAGTATCTAGCAAACGTGTGAGTGACAGCTTCTTATGTCGCTGTCTGTAGCTGCTGCGTTAATTTTTCAAAATGTCCATAATTTTGTATTTATGAATGTTTAGGTGATGGGCGGCATCTACCTGGAGGGCTGGGTGACGAAGCGCGCGGAGGTGCGCGAGCGACAGGCGCTGGAACTCGCCTCCAAGCTCGCGACAGAGGCCGTGCTCAACGTACGCACCGTGCACACTCTCGGTGAGTGGGGGGAGTGGGGGGGGGACAGGCGCTGGAGCTCGCCTCCAAGCTCGCCACAGAGGCCGTGCTCAACGTACGCACCGTGCACACTCTCGGTGAGTGGGGGGAGTGGGGGGGGGACAGGCGCTGGAGCTCGCCTCCAAGCTCGCGACAGAGGCCGTGCTCAACGTACGCACCGTGCACACTCTCGGTGAGTGGGGGGAGGGGGGGAGTGGAGGGAGTGGAGGGGGGGACTGGCGCTAGAGCTCGCTCACCGCTTGAAATTGGTCGATTTAGGATATGAATCTTATTCTTCAGAATAACAATTTTGTGTCAAGAATTGAAACTATTGACTTTAGCAGCTGTTCAGGATTCTTTATAAATTCCTTCTACTTTTCTACAATGCTGTCCTTTTCCTAGGTGTGGAAGAAACCATCCTGACTCGCTACACGGCCGCCTTGGAACAAGCCAACGCCCTCTCGCGGCCGTCCCGTAGAGTCCGCGGCCCGGTCTACGGCATCTGCATGTGCGCGCCTACGCTCGGCTACGCCGTATCCCTCGCCTACGCCGGCTACCTTATCGCTAGAGAAGACTTACCTTACGAGAATGCTATACTGTGAGTAGAAAGAGTATTAGGATTGGGGCAAGGCTGAAGGCATTGTATGCCTTCAGCCTTGCCCCTGCCGGAAATCTCGAATCCTAATCACCTGCGACGTAATATATCAATCATCCATCGTCAACCCAGACCAACTGACTATTATAAAAGCATTTCCTAAAAGACTAGGTTATAAGTCTCTTGCTAACTTTACACTTTTTTCATATGTGTTTACCACCACCACCGATAGTGCAAAAGCAGGTTTTAAACCTCCCCTCTTGACCCCAGCGTATCAGAAGCGCTGATCTACTACAGATAACCTTTAAGTCCCTTGCTAACTTTACACTTTTATGTATGGTTAAGTTGCCGCCACAACCAACCGTGCTATAGACATTAAACCTCTCCTCTTGACTCCAGCCTATTAGAAGCGCTGATCTACAGCGGACAACCTTTAAGTCCCTTTCTTACTTTACACCTTTTTCATGTATGTTTACCACCACCACTGATAGTGCTATAGATATTAAGCCTCCTCTCTTGATTCCAGCGTATCAGAGGCACTGATCTACGGCGCGTGGATGTTGGCGGCGGCGCTGTCGTTCGCGCCGAGCTTCGCGGCCGCGCGGCGCTCCGGCGCCCGCATACTGCACGCGCTGCGCCGCCAGCCCGCCATCGCCGACGAACCCACTGCACAGACTATACCTGGATGGGTGAGTACATTGCAATAATACTGCCATGTCCCACTGCTGGGCAAAGATTTGTGGCGTATCGGGATGGATAGAAGATTATCTAATACGTGGTCTTATTGAAAATATGAGCGTAGCCTCCTTAGTTATAGACAGCTAAATGTCACTTTTATCTTTTCTGACTAAAAAACTGTCGTTGTTTATATTTCGATAAGATCGGTAAATAACAATAAAACACTAGTTTTCATCAAGTCTTACTGTAGGTTGGTAAATGCATAAATAGAGATCAAAATGTCCTAAACATACATAAAGGATACGAATAATACCAGAGCTATATTCTTAGATTTAACTCAAGTATTCGACACAGTTTCTGTCCCGATAATTCTGACAAAGCTAAATCTCATGGTTTTTAAAATGTCTAGACTATTTAAATTTTAGTACAAAATGCGTAATAGTAGATTATATCAGGTAAACTCGTACAAAAAGTTGTACATCAATTTGCTTATTATGCGGTATGCCTCGGGGATGTATACTAAGTCCAATAAAAATTTACACCAACTTTAAACGCTTTAGTAACCTACGCAAGTGTGTTATCCCATTATGATACCAGTATCATTATCCCTAGACTGCAGAAGGCGAGGTGGTATTCTCCAACATCCACTTCTCCTACCCGCGTCGCCTGCCCGTGCTACGCGGGCTGTCGCTACGCGTGCCAGCCGCTACGCGCTACGGTCGCGCTCGTAGGCCACAGCGGCTGCGGCAAGTCCACCCTGTTGCAGCTACTGCTACGAGACTATGACCCACAGCAGGGAACTATCGTAAGTAATTTACTACACGACATTCTGTAGAGTTCCCACTATCATATGTGGGAGGTGCGGTTACCTCCTATAAAAAACTCCTGCAATTCTTTATGTAAGCCTTTCTTCTGAAGACCTTAAAGGGGTCTTCCTGGGCCTCCTTTTATACAGCATTCTCTAAGTTAGTTAAATGGGCCGTAGAGCCCCGTGTCAAACAAACTTTCACCTCAATATACAATTGTATTTGTATACTTAGTGGGTCACGTGGGTCTTTGTGGTGATAGTTTGTTAGGTTTGGACACAAGGTTTATGAGTAGATCTTAGTGTCCTATCTCCTTGTATCCTAGTCGTATTATAGTTAAGTTTGAAGCTGTGATAGCCTAGTGGTAAGACCATAGACTGCCAAGGCAAAGCTCTCGAGTTCGATCCCCACGAGGTGCACCGACTTTTCTAATTTTGTGTGCGGTTTAGAAAATAATAATTATCACAGCTTCCGTTTTTCGGAAGGCACGTAAAAATGTGGGTCTTGCGCCTGATCTCTCTCCGGTCGTGTCACGTGGCACCTGTGTAAGTGCATGCGCTTGTGCACCATAATATGTCAGGTGACATTGAACGTTAGAGTCACTAGCTCCAGTGTTTGATATGCTTCCCCCACAGACCCTGGACGGGCAGGACACGCGGCGCGCGCTGCCGCTGCAGCAGCTGCGCGCGCAGCTCGGGCTGGTGCAGCAGGAGCCGGCGCTGTTCTCGCGCTCGCTGCGGGACAACATCGCGTACGGGGCGGCCGCAGCCTCCGCCACCATGCAGGACGTCATACACGCCGCGCAGCAGGCCAACGTGCACAGCTTCGTCGCCGGACTGCCCATGGTACATATAAACTTATTTTAATATTCCTCAAGAGCGTAATTGTTTCAAACATCGAAGCTGTGATACCTTAGTGGCAAGACCGTAGGAATGCTAATTCAGAGGTCTGGAGTTCGATCCCCACGGCGCGCACCGACTTTTCGAATGTTGTGTGCGTTTAAGAAATAAATAACACAGTTTCCGTGTTTCGGAAGCTGTGTTATTGCTTATGCACTATAATATGTCCTGCGTGGCTGGCTAGTGTCCTAGTAACACTGGCTGCCGTGGCCGAAATCGGTCCGGACATTATTATTATGTTTCAAACAATTATGCACTTTTTGACCATAAATTTCAAAGTCTTCTATCGAGTGCCACAATTAAATCCATTGCGCTTTACTCTTTGGCTTCTAGGATAATTAAATATTCCTCAGCATTAGCACAACGCCATCTAGTCTCAAATTATGTATACGAGAGTAACTTGTATTATGAGTGCTACATAACTGATAAACATACTTATATATTTCTAAAGATAAAATATAAAATCTATTTGATAAAATACACCCAGACATAGAACAAATAATCGTGCTCATCACACAAACATTTGTCCTGGGCGGGAATCGAACCCACGACCTCCGGTATAGCAGTCAGGGCCACTAACCACTAGACCAACAGGTCAGTCAGTACTATGTCATGTACAGTAGTATTTGTAATGTGTTCGATAGTTTTAACAGTTCCTTCACAGCCGAAATAGCTCAGCTGGGAGAGCGTTAGACTGAAGATCTAAAGGTCCCCGGTTCAATCCCGGGTTTCGGCATGTGGTTCTGAATTGGCCCTTGTGATCTTTTTGGTCGACTTAGCTTTTCATTTACTACTTACTTCATTAATTAAGTCTTTTATAAAAGTTTTAAATCATCTGTCATATGTTTAAATATTTTTATTTACTTACTAAACTAAAAAGAGAATACTATTTTTAAGAAAATTAAAGTAGCGCACTGCGTACGTATTATGGTGTACAGTCGTGAGCAAAAACATCCTCTGATCAACATCGCAAAGCGACTCTGTTTGTTTCCTCATTTCATTATCGGCCGCTAGATGGCGTTGCTAGAGGTAAGGCTTTAAATACTTTCTAAAGTCCCCCAATAGATGGCGTTGTCCCAACTACCAGAAAGGGTGAATGTCACAAGGTCAGCTGTATATCGTCGTTAAGTTTACCGACATCAAATTGTTGCGAGAAGCGGTAAAGTAGATATGACATGTTTTATTGATCTCCATAAGTAGTAATGCTTTTCATTAGTATTCCTTTTTCGAAAATAATCTTTTAACCACAAATTGAGTTATCACAATTCATGTCAGTTATAATATGCTTAATTGTTTTGGTGCATAATTGTTTCAACCAATTTTGGACATTATGGCCTTTTAAAAGTCTTCTATCGAGTGCCTTAATCAATTCAATTGCGCTATACTCCTAGATGTCTATGACAAACGGTTTATGTACTGCAAGCCGTCAGCGTTTTACTTTAAGTTAGCACTATTGACTTTTACATACAATTCCCGTGTCACAATGTTAGTTACCGTACTCCTCTAAAACGCCTAGACCGATTCTCTTGAAATTTTGTATATGCTTTCAGTAAGTCTGAGATTCGGCAACTATCTAATTTTCATCCCTATTTCTTTTTGTTGAACGAAGTCGCGGGCTACAACTAGTTTTTATCTAAACATGTGTGGTTACAGGGCTACGACACGATGCTGGGAGCGTCGAGCGGCGCGTCGCTGTCGGGCGGGCAGAAGCAGCGCGTCGGCATCGCGCGCGCGCTGCTGCGGGAGCCGGCGCTGCTGCTGCTGGACGAGCCCACCTCCGCGCTCGACGCCAACAGCGAGAAGGTAAGCTGGGATAGCCTAGCGGTAAGACTATAGGACTGCCAAGTCAAAGGTCTCGAGTTCAATCCACGGCACGTAGGGACTTTTTGGAATGTTGTGTGCGGTTTAGATATAAATATCACAGCTTTTGTGTTTCGGAAGGCAAATAATAAAAATTTGGGTCGTGCGCCTGATCTCACTCCTGTCGTGTCAGTTAGAAGTCCCATCGGGCTTTAAGAGTAAAGGAACAGAGAGTGCACCTGTGTTAGCACACGCTTGTGCACTATAATATGACCGACGTAACTGACTGGTGTCAAAGTAACACTAGCCGTGGCCGAAATTGGTCAGAAGACAAGATATTATTATTATAGAGACGTCTTTTTTCTTTGTATTTGAATTACCTTCAGACTACATGACGCTAACTACGGAAAACTTTTCATCGAAACTAGAAGGCCATAGTTGGCTACAAACCCTTACCTATACATATCTGACAGACGTAAAGCACTGTTGTAATACTGTCCACTGTGCACAGACGGTGCAGGCGGCGCTGGAGGCGGCGGCGGCGCGGCGCACCACCATCCTCATCGCGCACCGGCTCGCCACCGTGCGCCACGCGGACATCATCGCCGTCATCGACCGCGGTAAGCAACAGGGGAACATTGCCACCTATACTGCGGCCCTAGACAGACGGACTGCATTTCAACAGCAATCCACCCGCAAATTGCAGTTCGAATGTAGTTTGAATGCAGTTTGAATGCAGTTTGAATGCAGTTTGAATGCAGTTTGAATGCAGTTTGAATGCAGTTTGAATGCAGTTTGAATGCAGTTTGAATGCAGTTTGAATGCAGTTTGAATGCAGTTTGAATGCAGTTTGAATGCAGTTTGAATGCAGTTTGAATGCAGTTCGAATGTAGTTTGAATGCAGTTTGAATGCAGTTTGAATGCAGTTTGAATGCAGTTTGAATGCAGTTTGAATGCAGTTTGAATGCAGTTTGAATGCAGTTTGAATGCAGTTTGAATGCAGTTTGAATGCAGTTTGAATGCAGTTTGAATGCAGTTTGAATGCAGTTTGAATGCAGTTTGAATGCAGTTTGGATGCAGTTTGAATGCAGTTTGAATGCAATTTGAATACAGTTTGAATTCAGTTGACACAACTGCAATAGAACTGCACGGTTTGTTTGTATACAGACGAAACAATTCATGCGTTGAGACCTCAAAATAATTGTGTTTCGATTTGTTTTTTGACATTCGAAACACCATTTTAATTCCCCTTTAAACCTCCGACCTTCAACAGAAGACACATTGTTCGTTTTAAGCTATACTCTACAAAATTGAACACCAAAGCTCATAAAATCATAATATTTCAGGAGTGGTAGCAGAGAGCGGGTCACACGACGAGCTCGTCAAACAGCGCGGTCTGTACTGGGACCTACTGCGGCAACAGGGGGCGCCCACGTGATAACAACCAGTGCCGACACATACTAGGGTATTACGAACAGGAACAGCGAACACGTATGCAAGAACAACACTACCTAATGTCAACGCCAACTGTCATGGTGTCTATGACATTGTCAAGTGGAATATAGTGACATTTTATAACGTCACTTAGGTCTATATAGTTCTTGTAAATGGCTGTAAATGAATTACTAGAGGTACAATTATAACAATAAAAAATTATCAATAATAGGATAAATTGTACAATGAGATATCATTATTGTACCCTAATATTTACGCAGGTATATTAGGTAGATACAATATCATATTATTTTAATACAAATATTGTGATAAGAATTGTGAATAGCTGTGAATACTTTAAGTAACACCTAGTATAAGTAACAGATACATATCGCTAGCTAGTATCTATGTAGTATCGTGTTCAAGTACATTATTTATATTAAGTTTAGTGTTATAAATGTGTGAAAAGCCCTCTAGAAATGAAAACTTGGCTGTCTATTTCAACAACTTTTGTATTTATAGAACTTATTTACTATTTAAGTACATAGTTACAATTTTGAAAGATGTTGCTAATAGAACTAAGTCTGTTGAAACTGTAAAGAACACTTCATTGCATATTATAATAGTTATCATTGTCTTAATACCGACCAAATATATGTGTGTTTGTGTGCGTGCGAGCTGTGACAACGAATCTGTGATTGTGTGTGTCATACTGTCATAATTATATTTATTGCAAGTTCTAATTAATTACAATGTATAAAACTGCTCTCTTAAATTAATACGTTCATGCTTTTCAAACCCAATTCTTATGAATAAGTGACGCTAAATTTTAATAGATAATGCTTGGCCAAGAGCTTGTGCAAAATATATCGAAAGATTTTACCTTGAATTATATCGATATTGTTTAAAATATTGGTTCGACAAAACTAAATCATATCGATACTTACTATTTTTTAGCCATTAGCCATGGGCTTGTGCAAAACATATCAAAAGATTTTACCTTTCATGAAATCGATATTGTTTAAAATGTAGGTTCGATAAATCATATCGATATTAACAATTTTTGCGTTTGCCCTTCCCTAGTACATAGTGACATTCAAATTATTAGGTTTAAGTAGGATAGATAAGAACACAATTAAGTTATTAATTACTTTAAGTTATAAGTTATTTAAGTGATAAGCAAGAAACTGCAATGTGATGTTAATAATAAGTAGCCACTTTATTGAATCTTTTGAAATATATTGCCAATCGGTATTTAAAGTCTAAACCAATTGTTTTATTACGTACCTACCGTCAAATAATAAGCGCCTGGG